>PVHY01012927.1:0-42873 GCA_004024945.1 Uropsilus gracilis | reverse complement strand
CCTGATCTTTTGTGCTCTTCACCTCCCCCACCTTCTTCCCCCTCCTCTTCTCTCACTCCATGGTTCAGACCCATTGGTTGTTTTCATTTTTCTTATTTGTTTGTTTGTTTTTCCCTATATCCATCATATAAGTTAGACCATCCTGTACTTCTCTTTTTCTTTTTGACTTATTTCTGCTAATATGAGTCTTTCTAGTTCCATCCAGGTTGCTGCAAATGACATGTGTTTGTCCTCCTTGATGGATGCGTAGTATTCCATTGTGTATATGTACCATATTTTTTTAAGCCAATCATCTGTTTTGGGGCATTTGGTTTGTTTCCAATTCTTTGCGACTATAAACAGGGCTGTAATGAACATGCGCGTACAGGTGTTCTTTTGGATTAATGTTTTCATGTCCTCTGGGTAGAGTCCCAGTAGTGAGATTGCTGGGTCGAATGGTAAGTCCACTTTTAATTGTTTGAGGGTCCTCCACACAGTCTTCTATAGTGGCTGGACTAGTTTGCACTCCCACCAGCAGTGTAAGAGAGTTCTTTTTTCTCCACATCCGTGCCAACATTTGTTGTTGTCTGTTTTATTTATATGGGCCATTCTTACTGGTGTAAGATGGTATCTCAGTGTGGTTTTAATTTGCATGATAATGGATTTTTGAGTGTATGTTTGGGACACCCCAAGTCTTAGAGCACGTTGTGATGTGTGACAAAGCAGAATCCTATGAAACCTTCTGAAAGAATAAAGGATTTGTGCAGAAACTCTGACTCAGGACATCGGCCAGTTTTGTGTAGCTGTGCTGGAGTCCTACCTTTCCTGCTGAAATGGGAAAAACCCTGGGCACTGGGGTTGACCCAGTTGATGGGCCAACAAGTCATGACTGCAGGACACAATCCAAAAGAGATCACATGGGAAGAAACAATAATAACAAGATTTATTTACACAGGGACCTATGACAAAAAGGGAAGGTGTATTCTCAGACAGGCATACGGCCAGAGGCCATCTGTCTCATCCTAGATAGTGTCCACTTAGCAGAAACGGAGGTCCAAGCTGAAGCTGCATTTGGCAAGCAGGCAGCTTCTCCAAGGATATCCCTCATCGTGGTTTAACTGCCAGAACCCAGCACAGTATCTGGGTCCCAGTGCCCCAAAAGTCCCAGTGCCCCAAAAAGCAGTGGTTTTAACTACCAAGAGCCTAGAAGTAAACTGATCAAGAGTCTCCTCTCCACCGAGCACGGTGGCACATGCCTGTAAGCGTCAGTCTATGAAGCGGCTGGGGATCGCGGTTTGATTCCCGCTCAGGGTAACATAGCGAGACTTAGTCCCAAAAAAATAGCTGGGAGGGTGGAGTTTGAAAGGCTCCACCTTCTACCATAGAATTGGTATCATATACTTCACCCACTAATTTGGGGGTTACTCCTCACTGTTCCTTTTACACCATGCATTACCTCTGGGGATCAGAAAGTCCATGTATATTCTTTCAGCCCCTGCAGGGAACCCCACAAAACCCAGGAGGGTCTTGTTGCTGTTAGGATAACCCAGGTAGTAATATACTTTTCACTTCCCCAGGTAGTAATATACAGGTATAATTTGAACCGTTGCATTGGTAAGGCATGGACTCCAGGCTGTGAGGCTCAGTTGACAGACATCATCAACTTCTTCGTGTCAGCTCTTCAAAACTTCGTTCAGATGCATTTATGTCAAATAGGTTTTGACAGTGAATCATAGAAATGAGTGACTTCCTTTGTGAAGGCTGAGCTGGAGAACTGAAGCTACTGAGAATCGGGAGCTTCCCAAAAGGGCTCCTTCATGAGCAGTGCTGGCTTTTCTATGTTGTTCAGTTGTCAGGGCTCTGGTTAGTTCAACAAGGAAAGAAGTCAGTGGACACAGCTAACAGTGCATCTGTGGGCTGGTGATGGCTTTAGATATTGGTCATTATCCTACCCATGATTCACTTCTCACCCTCCAGGGGACACCCGTTATGTGTAATTACTGAGATCATCTTTAAATTTGTGGTCTGATCAAGTCTTCCATCCTGATCTCTCCAGGAGGACCTCTCTGAGTTTTTATTGCCTCTTTGACCCATCAATTAATCTCACTTTCCCCCAATGACTGAAGCTGCAGTGACTGAAGCATGGGGTCTGTTCTTAAGCTACTGGAATCACCCAGTGGCTTCACCAGCTTGGGGAATAAGATCAAAGGCAGCTGCCACAATTTATGGACAAAGATTTGAATTTCATTCCAGCACAGGGTGAAAGCCAGCAGGAATCCAGTAGTTCCGAAGTGTTGCAGAGGCAATTACCCAGCTCAGTTCTTTCTGAGTCAACTGGCAGGGCTGTGCTAAATTTAGCAGTTGCTTGAGGGGTGCTGACCACTAATATTCTGAGGGTGCAAGATACTAAGCACAGTTTCCAGCAGCCTGGCCTTTGTGTCAAGGATGAAAACAATGGAAGTTGTGAAGCTCATTTGGCCCAGGAAACAAGCAGAGTTGGGGTTGTTCAGAAGCAGGTCTCTGAGAGGGCCAGGTGGCGGCAGGTCAGCTGGAGCCTGTGGGGCCAGCCTTCCTTGCCTGTGTTACCGGTGTGAGATTTTTTCAACTACATGGCACCTGGGGAGACAGGCTATTTCTGGAAGATTCTTATCACAATAGACTCTGGCTTAAACAACTGAAAACAGAGTTCTCTTCCTAAAATTAGATGAACCAGACTGATTAGATAAATGTCAAAGATTTCCACAAGAAGGCAGCTTTTGAAAAGTGTCAGTAAGCCCTAGGCTGCACATTATTGCTAATTAAGTTTCATTAGGCCACAGTTGTGCCTGTTGATTCATAAATCTTCTATTGGTTCTTTTAGGCTGTGTGGAATAGCTTGTGCAACAGTGTCAGAGCTAACCAAAAAACCTCCATTTGCCCTCCAACCTTTTAAAGAAGTGGTCTGACCCTCACCCTAGACCAGAGGTCCTAGAGTTCCTGGTCAATGTTTCCAGAATCCAATGGAATTGTACATTCATTGATGGTATGCTTATAGAGACTGACCACAGCAAGAACAGCTCATCAATGGTCTCCAGTCAAATCATACCGGCAGATACATTTTCCTGGGGCCACCCAGTTTTGTTTTACAAAAATTAGCAACATTTTCAAACCAGGAAATTTCAGTGAAAAATATCTGATTTTTGGCTAATCTAAAACAATCTGGCCATTCTAGATCACATTCCTGCCTGGCAGCCATGCATCAGTGGCCTTATTTAGATGGGGTGTACCCTGTTCTACTTTGCCACAGACCCTACCATTTTCTATATTAGCTCCCTGACACTAAGACAGTGTCAGCTGTAATTTACTGGGTTCACTCCCAAACTTGATTCTGTATTTACCTGTCAGCATGATCTTATAACTCTGAAATCAACTAAAAAGAGAATAAGACATTTTGCCTTAAACTTGAACACATACACCTATGCCTGCTTTTCTCCCTAGGAAGCAGGCTCAAAATAGTTCATTAGCATTTTCACTGTTCACCTTCACCATTGGTATGCAAACATCAGCTACCAGCTTCTCTCAGCTTTCTTCCCCTCTTTCAAATCTAAAAAGAAAAACTTAGAAACACAGTTTAAACTTTAAACTAGTTTACCTCACTTTACCCTTTTAGACTTCATGGGTTCTTTCCACCAAGCCCAGCCTTCTCAACCAAAATACCAACTCAAAGCAAAACTATCAGTGCAGACTAATTTATTTCTAACAAAGTGATTTCCTCATTACTACAAAAGAAACATGTAAGTAAAACTTCAATTACTTTAACATTGTCCAAAACCTTTCTCAACATTGTCCAAAGTCCTTTCCCCAGATTGCCTAAAAATCCTCAGTCTCTCAGTCCTGATCATCTCACCAATGTCCAGTCAGAGTTCATCTCCAGATGCTGAAAGACATCTTCCTTTGGTGTGCTCCTTTGGTGCACTCCTTTTGCATGCTTCAGCTCCTCCATGCTGTCTTCTCCTTGTTGTCCTCCTCCAGGTAGTAGAAGAAATTTCACTTCACGGTACCAGACCCAGCAAAGTTCACTTTTTTTTTCAGGCCTAACTTTTGCACGGCCTCTTCCAGACACAAGTCAAACTCAGCAAAACAAACTCCAACACAGAGTTCAAACCAGCAAACTCCTTAAATGCCTTTAGCACACATCCTCCTAGTCTAGGTCCACCAAAGGCTGCAGGCCCCAGGCCTTGGCCACATGGCCAAGCTCACATGGTTCACATTTTCATTCCACAAAATGGCAGAAACCAAACCTGAATGTGAATCTGAATTCCCATTTTTCCTTTTTCTCTTTGTTTCAAACCTCTTTATATATCCTTTCTGTTTTCCCACCTTCCAGGAACAGCTCCTGAATTATTACATTACAAATAAAAACCTGTTTTCCTCCTTCCTTCCCCTTGAATCTTTCTGAAAGGAAATTCTAATTAAGGCCATTCTCACATATTAGCATATCTTCCTTGAAATCTGCAATCTTAAACAGGAAACAATGACACCCAGGGTGGGTAGTGCTCCCTATCAACCCCAGAGCTAAAATCAAGATTCTTTGCTTTGGTCCTAAATTTTCTCAGGTTTCTCTAACTCACAGGTATAACTCAATGACCGGAAGCTCTGCTTATTATTAGCATTGATAATTATCTGGAAGAAAACAATAAAAGTAACATTTCATGGTGGAAAATTAGAAAAAACTTTTCTCTAAACAGCTAAGAAAACAAAATTCAAGAAACAACAAGTTTGGTGAGGATGTGAGGAGAAAAGAATTGAAGCCAGGACCCTATATGGGCAGTACTCTTCATTGAAATGATAGGGGCAGGCCAGGCACAATGGCTCATGCCTGTAAGCTTCAGCCTATGAAGCAGCTGGGGCTAGGGATCGTGGCTTGAGTTCTGCTCGGGGCAACACAGTGAGACCTAGTTCTAAAAAAATATAGCTGGGCGTGGTGGCATGTGCCTGTAATCCTACCTGGGAAGCTGAGGCTGGGGATTGCTAGAGTCTGTGGTACCCCAGGCAACGGGAGCCTGTGGTTCCATGGGCAAAAACAGTGAGACCTAGTCTCAAAAAAAAAAAAAAAAAAAAAAAGAAATGATAGGGGGTACCTAGCTCTGGGTGCTGGTGCCATTGTCTCTGGTTTTAGAATTGCAAATGTTGCAAAGACCTGGGTAGCACCTTAATTGGCATACCTGTCTAACAAGACTAACTCCCACCAGGAGTTCTCTTGTCAGGAAATAAGGACATATAAAGAGGGTTGGAACAAAGAAAGAGATTCAGCCATTTTGGGAAGAAAGATGGAGGCCAGGCCATGAAGCCATGAGGAACTTCAGGCCGGGTGGCCCAGCCTGGCAACTCATGGCTCATAGTAAGCATGAGCTGAGTGTGCCTGCTGAAAGCTAAAGAGTTTGGACACTTAAACTCCATGTTAGAGTTTGTGTTGCTGAGTTTAACCTGTGTCTGGGAGAAGCCGTGGAAAAGCCAGGCCTGAGAAGAAAATGAATTACGCTAGTTTCGGTATTATGGAGTTTTTTTCTACTACCTGGAGGAGGACAAGGAGAAGACAGCATGGAAGAGTTGGAGCATGCCAAAGGAGCATACCAAAAGAAGATGTCTTTGAACATGTGAGATGAACTCTGACTTACTGGACGTTGGTGAGATGATCAGGACTAAGAGACTGAGGATTTTTGGACAATTTGTTGGGGAAAGGACTTTGACAATGTTGAGAAAGGTTTTGGACAATGCTGAAGTAATTAGAGTTTTTCTCATTTTTTTTTGCAGTAATTAGGAGATCACTTTGTTAGAAATAAATTAGTCTGTACTCTCAGAGTCTTGTTTTGGTTTGAGATTTTGGTACAAAGGCTGGGTATGGTGGAAAGAACCCAGAGAGTTTGAAAGAGGGTAAATTGAGGTAAACTAGTATAAAAGTTTTAACTGTAGTTTTAAAGTTTGTTGTTGTTGTTGTTGTTGTTGTTTTTTAATGCAGTCTTTGGAGCTGGGAGTTGATAAGCAGCTGCTGGGTAAATCTACATACAAAGGTGACTAGTCTGTGAAGGCATTTTACCTGCAGGAGGTAACTGCTTTGAGTCTGTCTGGCAGAAGCAAGCAGTTGGGTTTATTTGAGTTATAGGGTTAAAAAGCTGAGTTAAGTTTAAGTCAGGAAGCCTTCAATTTCTGGTTTCAGCATCCTTATATACTGTTGGTGGGAACATAAATTGGTGCAGTATAGAATTTCCTCAAAACATCACAAGTGGAAATTCTATACAGTTCAGTTGCCCCACCTCTGGATATGTGCTTGAGGATCTATATATATTCAAATTGCTCATATCAGCATTATTGACAGTAGCCAAAAACAGGAAATAACTTAAGTGGCCATTGACATATTATTGGATAAAAATGTGATGTCCATGAATAATGAATATCACCCAACCATAAAACCACTGACATGCTGCCATTGACAGCAACATGATGAACTTAGAGGGTGGTTGGTGAAATAAGCCAGATGAAGAAAGACAGTGTGAATTAACTCTTGTGGGGGAAAAAAAAACAACAGCTAATGAGCAAAAAAATATCTAATAAACAAACAAACAAAAAAGTCCACTTAGACTATAAGAAAAAATTATAAACACTAGGGGAAGATCAGAGGTAGATAAACAGGACCCACTGTGTGGTGAGAAATGGAAATTAGACTTTTGATAACAAACATCATGTAATAAATATAGATGTCGGTTTATAATGCTGTATACCTGAAATCTATATAATGTTAAAATTAAGGCTACTTCAATATATTTTTTAAAATTTTCATGAAAGAAAAGGAAAAAAATCCACCAAAATGCACACTGTTCTTGAGTCATATTTCTTTATCATCAAAAACTTATACACTCTCATACACTGTCAACTCTACGAAGTCAGGCCATTTCTGATATTTTCCTCATCCAGGTGGGTCCTTCATACTTGCTAACATTTCCTGCTAATCGCACTTGGGGTGTGTTTTCCCCAAAGTGTAAATTCTATGCTGTCTGTATGGAATCACCTGGGATGCATGCTAAAGAGACATGTATACGAACCCACTGCAGACCAGCAGAGTCAGAATCCTCTATGACCAGGAAAATTTCCATCGTGAATGCCCATAGACTATTGTCACTGACACTATAATTCTTGACAATTTCATTTTCCTTCTGAGCTCCAACAATGAAGATATATTTTACCATTTTCAGCTGGGCACGGTGGCTCGTACCTGTAAGCTTCAGCCTATGAAGTGGCTGGGGCTAGGGATCACGGTTCGAGTCCTGCTCGGGGCAACACAGTGAGACCTAGTCCCAAATAATAGCTGGGCGTGGTGGTATGCGCCTGTAATCCCAGTTACCTGTGAAGCTGAGGCTAAGGATCACTTGAGTTCGTGGTACCCCAGGCAACATGAGCCTGCAGTTCCATGGGCAAAAATAGCAAGAGCTAGACTCAAAAAAATTTTTTTACCATTTTCAGAAAATTGATACCTTTATCTGCCATCACAAGAACCTACTTGCATTGTATTCTGAACCAAGGGGAGAGAGGGGGAGAAAGAATAGTGATTTTTAAAAATGACTTTAAAAATCATAATTGTATCTCCTTTCTTTCTGCTTGTTTACATAGTTTAGCCCAGAAGGAATTTAATTCCATATTCAGAACCTGCTGGAAATTTCAGATAAACACTCTCACTGTAACTAAAGAAGAGAAGATGTTTAAAGTTTATTTAGTCAGTTTCTGTCAGAGGACACTTGGGCAATGTTTTAATTTTCCTCATCATAGAAGCTAACACTGAAAAAATGAACCCAGAACAGAGGTTGGGAGTTGGTGGGGTGCCAGGCCTGCTTTCCATTGCCACACATGTGTCAGGAAGAGCCATTAACATCTTTTTTAAATGCAAAGTAACATGGAACTTTGGAAAATAAACCCTTCCTTCAAAGGCCTGGCTAATTATGCGTTGAATTTAAGAATAAAGCTATAGTTTTGTTTTCTTTATTTTAAGAAAGATTACTGAACCCTATAGACAGCAACCAAGCATCCAGTTTAGACTCTCCCAGGGGCTGGGATACTTTCTGTTATTACATATATGGTCTTTAGATCTTGTTTTCTTCTAAAAGCTCTCTACAGGTCCTTTGTTGATTAAAGAACTTTCTTTAAAAGCAGGAGAGGAATAGACTCACTATTGGGGAGAAGGATGTGTGCTACTCTCAGTCTAGCTCTCCATTTTCAAGGCTGTCTGTTAAGGTCAAGTTTATAGGTCAACTTGAATACTCTGAGGACTCTGAAGACTAGTGAAACCTTATAGCTAGGAGTGTCTGTGGGAATGTTTCTGGAAGAGATTAGTGTTTGTTTCAGCAGGTGGAGTCAAGAAGATTGCCACACCCAATCTGTTGGGGATCCAAATGGGGAAAAGGCAAATGCTCTTTTTCTTAAGTTGAGACTGCCAACTTCTCCTGCCCTTGATCTCAAAGCTCCTGGTTCTTGGATCTTCACATTTCAAGATACCAGAGACCTGTGTCCACACCAAGGGCCCCTGACTCTTACCTTTGTCTCCTCCAGGACTCAGATCTTTGGCTCTAAGTGTGACACCCTCAGCTCTTACAGGTCTCTAAGCTTGCTAACTACAGATCATGGGATTTCTATTGCTCCACACCCATGTGAGCCAACTTCTACATTAAATCTCATCTTTACCCACCAAGTAGCTATATGCTTATATCATCTATTGGTTCAATTTCTCAAGATAAACCTGTCCATACACATTCCAATAGAGAGGAGTAAAAGTCATTTTCTTCTACCCCAAAGCACTTGGTTTAGACCCTTATCATCAAAGATAGATGAACAAGAAAAAAAAAAAAACACAGAAACTTGGAGATTCGCTCCAAGGCAATGCTTTCACACTATGCAAACTGTTTCCAAGACCCCCACTCACAGACTAAGAAAAGATGATTCCAAATCAAGAGAAAAGCTTGATTAAAGGTTTAACAAAGGGAGTAATAATGATTTACAAAAAGCAAACCACTTTTTGAATTTACAAGTACAATTTTTTAAAGACTTGTTGAATTAATGTTAAGGATATCATTTAGATGGGTGGATGTCATTTAAAAATTAAGGTTCTGGTTCCAAGGTTGCTGTTTAACTCTAGGTTAAGGAAAGACACACCCACTCATGCTCAGGGTTTTCCTGCTTAGTATGAAATGGCAGATCAAGTTTCAAGTGCCCACAAGGACAGCTGCCTCACACCAGGAGAACCTCTATAAAGTGTCCCCTCTAAGTCAATCATTTCTTGCTTGCTTCTCCCCTCAATGGAGATGAGTCCTAACTAGTTGTGCGCATGTCAATTTTCCCCACTAAGCAATGATGAAGATGAGCACTGTGTTGTGAGATAAGCAGTGTAGCTTATGACTTAACAACCAAGGCCTGGCTTGTGGTTTACCTGGATTCAGGGATCATGGAATGAGACTAGACCCCCATTCCTCTCCTTCCCCCCCCCCCCCAGCTCTACCATGGTCTTGGTCTCACTGTAGATACAGGAAGATTGCCAGTATATCCTCAGTCACATCCAAAGCAAAGGAGGGTCCCTCTTCTCTGTTTCCAATGGAAAGAAGTTTTCCTTCCCAGAAGCTCTGACAAATCTCCTTCTGCCTTTTTGACTATTCTGTGTCAAGTGTCTATTCTCAGAATTGGTTGTTGAGGCCAAGAAAATGAGAATACAAATTAATATAGCTACTCAGACTTTCCCGCTTCCTGGGTGCTGAGATTCAGTCACTTCCACCCACTTGATGGTTGGGGACAGCAGCTGGCAGGTAGGAGAGGGTCAGACACCACTACACTTCCTGTCACACAAGACACAAACCTGGCCTCTGTAGGACGGGTTTGCTTTGAGCCTGCACACATGTGAGGGAGGCCCACGGTATCCATTTCTTCCACTGCCTCTGAGGCATTCACTTACATTGGGGTCTCTCACTGTTCTCTGACTTTGGATTCCACTTTTGGATGGGGAGAAGGGGGATCAGTGGTATTAACATTGAGTGAATGTGGTAGCAGCATCTCCCAAGTCTTTGGCATTGTCTCTTCCAAGTTCTGGGGTGAGCTTGGGGCTTGACCCATTTACCATAAAGACATACCACTGCACTCCAGCATCACGGGAATGAATGACATGACCATTTTTTAAAAATTTTAAAATATTTTTATTTGTAATTATCATACAACATTGATCATGTTTGCATGGTTACATTTTACCTCTTATTCTCCACCACAACCCCCCACCCCATTCCCCCTCTTTCCCCACTCTGGTTATTCCATTTCCTCTTGCTGCAAGCTGTTAGTCTGTATTTGGCCCACAGGACTTTTCTTTTTTGTTTTCAAACTATGTCCTTTTCACCCCTGGGTGTGGATTTCCCCTTGTGGACAGCAACAGATGAGGCTGTTCAGATCTCCAGGAGTAGCTGAGGCAGTCAGGCCAAGCATGACAGGAACTTGTAGAGCAGATGTGGTGCACTTTTCTGGGATCGTTTCTGGTGTCAGTCACCTGTTGCTGGTTCCTTGTCTTCTGGGATTGGGAATGCAACTCCCATCTGATGGCAGTGAGTTGTTTGCTGCTGGGGCAGACTTCCCCAGGTGGTTCATCGAGTTCTTCCCCTCTCTTGTCAGCAGTTCTGCCATGGGGCCACAGCTACTCATGGCGGCTTGAGAATGAATGACCTCTTAGTCTAGTTCTTGATAGGCCATTGACTGCAAAGGACAATGGGTGAATACAAAAATAAGATGCAGACAAGCAGCCTGACTTCCTTCTCCTGGTGATAAAATTGCCTAGACTGAACTTCTAATGGAAAGAGATGGGTGAAAGACAGGATTGGAAATGAGTCCCCCTTCCCTCATTCTTGAGGTGCAGCCTGGCATTTAGCTGAAGACAGCTACTGTAAAAGGATGTGTAGCCACGGCTATGAAGGAGAAATGAAAGGTCAGGGTTTCCTCCTGGGGTGGACTGCAGGTCAGCACAGATGGCATCCCCCTCCCCCATAGAGAGTGCTGAAAATGTATTTTAAAGGGTATGTTGTTGACTTAGCAAACCATGATACTTGAACATAATGGGATATGAGATAACTAATAAGATGCTGTGTGAAAATGTTGATTAATATGGATACTGGATTTGAAAGAATGTAAGTGAAAAAAATCCAGAATAGCATGAACACACTGATCACAGCTCCATAAAACACATGTTCACTTTTAAATACAGAGAGAATATTTGGAGTAAAGTAAATAGAATTTATGAGGTTGGAAACTTTAGATCACAATTACTGTTAAAAGATCTGCAGTTTGGTCTTCTCTGGGTGAGTAAAGTGTTTTCAGGAACTGAATTCTGCTAAACCCAGGCTAGTCAGCCCAGGGTAGTGATTCTAGTCTAAAGATGGGGGGTGTGAAATTAGCCAGAAAGAAAAAGAGAAATACAGGATGGTCTCACTTATATGAGGGATACAGGGAAAACAAACAACCAAGAAAAATTTAAAACTGCCAACAGAACTGAAGCATAGCTCAAAAGAGGGGAAGGAAAGTAAAATGGGGGAGGGGGAGGGCATGAGGTGGTGGAAGAACCCCAGGATTGAAAGTAATGTGAAAAATACACACACACACACACACACACACGTTCAAACAAATAAAAAAAAATTTTTTTAAAATAAGGGTATGGTATGTATAGAGAGAAAGGAGGAGGGAGAAGGGAGGAGGAAGGAGAAAGAGTGAGGGCAAAGTCAGCTCCTGGTTTTCCCTGACTAAGGATATCAAAACTCAGAACAGCTAGCCTGTAGTTTTGTTAACCTGGAGAGTTTCTGAACTTGTGATGGCAGCTCAGAGTTCAGACAGATTTATGTTCCTGGCTAATGAAACCCCAGCATCAAAAGTAATTGCAAGTTTCTTGAGGACTGGCCATTCATCCTTTGGTTAACACGTGATGTGCAGCCTGTGCTGGTAACTATGGAGGGGACCACAAATCCCCATCATTAGTACAGTTTCTGTATCATTAGACTCTATAACATGTCAATTAAACAACTGAACAAAATTCATAGTGAACAGCAAGATTGGAAAGTAAAGGGAAAATACAATAAAAAAGAAATTAAAAAGACTGGAGGAGACAAGGAAGACTCCTAGGAGGAAGTGACATTAGGTTTATTATGATTTGGTTTTGATTGTGATTGTGACATTAAAAAAAGAGAGTGAACAGAGAGATCTGAGTACAATGAGTCTCATCCATGTGGGATGGGATGTGGGTAGAGCAGAGGGGACATAAAGCTGGTCCAGTGAGCATTAGATAGATCCTGGGAGGTCTTGGGACACAGGTACTCAGCAACTCTGGGTAGAGTGGTTGATAAAGAAAAGATATTAATGGTAAGATTGATAGGGTTTTTGTGATTTCGGAGATAAAGGTACTAATGGGAATCAGGAAAAATAACTGAAAGAAATTCATAGAACTTTAGGAGTGAGAGTAGATGGACAGGCAGAGTCTCCAGAACTCACTGAGAATGGAGAGGACAGAGGTGGGAAAACACACCCAACCTCTTTTCTCTGCTCGACCCCATGAAGATGGTAGGCATGTGACATGACTGTTCTGACTTGTGACTTTGATTAGCTACGTCCTATCTTTGTCTGTTTCCTTAAAAGAAAAATAGAATGGAACTTGCCTTATTGTCTCAAAAGATGGTTGAAATAGCAGATAAAGTAATTTGAAAGGCATTTTGCAAAATGCAAAGTAGTAGGCAAATATTTGCTATTATTATATATATTAACTTATGCTTTCCTATGAAATAGACTTGCTTTCAGAATGAGAGATCTTTCTGCCTTTGTCTAAAATGGCTTTATGTTGCCACTCTTTTGAACTGTATTTGCCTGTTTGTCTCTCTGTCTCTCTCTGTTGGTCTGTCTCTCTCAGCTGTCAAATAATTGCCACCTGTGTTTTCTTCCCGCTGTTCAAATCTGTGGGGACCCTTCTTCCTTATGCGTCTGTCATGTAACTGTAAACCAGATGTCTACATTCTTCAGGGTTTAAAGTAAAGCCACAATCAACAAGCCCAGTTGAGAGAGACTTTGGAAGACCTTGAGGGGACCTCCTATGTACAAAATTAGAAACCAGATATTTAACATTTTGGTGGGTGCAGCATTTTGCCTAAAAATGGTAAGAATCTATTGAACATGTAGGGCTCACCTCCAGACTCTCAGGTGTGCTAGAGGTTGTGGAGCTTATCAGATAGGCGATGGCTACATGAGAGAGATGGCACAGGCACTCACACTGTTAGAACAGTTACCACCGTATTTGATTGAGATTGACTGCCTAGAACAGACAGCATCCTGGATTTCAACAACATGTTTCACTTATCATTTGTAATTTTATGGAAAAAAAAGTTGCATGATTTAGTGATTTGTGATATGTTGACAAAAACAAGGAAATTGACTGCAGGCATTGGTGTGCCATGAACATAGATTATCGCTTTGAGGTGATGACAAGTCACAGTCACAGAATTATCCCACAAACAACTGGAGATACAAGAGCAGAACTTGGAGGGAGGGAGGAAGGACTGGAGATGAAGGTTTCAGAGCCACCGGCAAATAGATGGTAGATAAACAAGAGACTTCAGTTACTTTGACGGGATCCTTTATTGACGTCTGTGTTGGTAGGTAATGCTGAGCCATCAGCAGCAATGCTTCCCTCTCCAGTTGAGTTCTGCCTTCTCCCCATGCAGAAGCACAAAACATTAAGACCCACCTGTGATCCACTGCTTGGTGCTGAGATGTCTTCTTCCCAGCCCTTCTCCTGGGGTCACCCTTCCCTGTCATATACAAGCAAGGTGGTATGGTGCCAGCAAAGGAATAGTACCCACACAGCCCTACAGAAATAAAGGTATTGCAACAAAATGAATAGTTTTCACTGGCCTAATATGCTAAAGAAATAAAATTAAAAACTCTCAATACTAATACCTTAGGGTGTACAGAGATAATAAAAAGCTTTGGGCTCATTCTTAAGAGTCTTTTGAATCCAATGGTTTTCTTTGACCCTCTCACTAAATCTCAGAATAGTTTCTATCAGGGGCAGTTGGAATTCACCTCCTCAATGGGCGGGGATGCAGAGATGCATGGGGACTGCAGGCAGCCAGTGGACTAAAAGCCGGTGCCTGATCC
This sequence comes from Uropsilus gracilis, assembly GCA_004024945.1. Taxonomy (NCBI): domain Eukaryota; kingdom Metazoa; phylum Chordata; class Mammalia; order Eulipotyphla; family Talpidae; genus Uropsilus; species Uropsilus gracilis. The sequence continues at coordinate 28,710 of PVHY01012927.1, read as the reverse complement.
CCTAAAACATAGGGTAGCCTGCAGGCAGAACGATCACACAGAATGACAACTCAGCTCTCTGCTCGTTCTGCAGGCATTTGGGACTGTGTAATCTCACTTCCCTTTGCTGTGACTTCAGCCCATCACATTTTGTCCACAGTAGGAGTCAGCAAACCCCTAAGTGCAACCAACCATTTCCATGAAATAGGATTTAACTCCTCTGGACTCAGTTTTCCTTTGAGGAGGGATCCCACCAGCATCCCTCTGAAACCTAAAAAAAAAAAACACATTGGATTTCCAACAATTTCAGATGAAACCAAGTGAAAAATGAAAGGCATGAAAAGGGGAAATAAAAGAGCCATCTTATGCTCTCCAGAGTGGTGCCTGGAAAGCCAGGAAGACTCAGCTGTTGCCAGGCAACCCTCCTCCCTCTGTGAGTTGCAGTTCAGGGGCCCTGGTGGTGGGAATGACTTCCTTTACCTCACATGCCTCTGTGGTGGCCAAACGTCCTCTGAAGGCTGAGATCATGTGTGAGAATGGGATCTTTATCTTGATTTTCCTACCTGGAAATGTCTATTTATGAGCTTCTTACTTTCCCGGGAACCCAAAGTTCTTCTGTGGATGTCATGGATGTTATATAATCTATATGCAGGCAGCATATAAGAAAGCATTACACATGCAAATGAAGGCAGTTCCTTGGAAGTTCTGTTTCTTCCCTGCTCACCGCTAGATTCACCAGGCCAGCTGACAACCAGCCAGGCCATTTTATTCATCACTGCATAAAACCAAGGTTTGGCCTCTCTTCCTAGGAGTCCCAGAATACAAAGGCTGAGATAAGCTGGGAGTCCCTCACTATCCCCTGATAACCCTGGCCCTTTCCTGGGGGTTAAATTCAGTACCAGACCCCTCCTATTGTAAAGCTGTCTTCCTGGTGATGGAACACTTATGGTTTTGTCCTTTGTGTCTAAAGAACAGCTGGGTATATGTGAGAAGGAGGATTTGCAACCCTGAGGGGTGCCCATGGGGGCTAGAGGTTTCCATGTGCAGAGATGTGGGTGGTATGGTATGAACACTCATGTTTCATAGAAAGCTTAGGATCCTCCTGGGGTGTCAGTTCCCAAGGTTTCTGGCGGAGTTACCCCTTTCCTTTCACAACCGAGAGAAACAGCCTGAGCTCACTCCACATTCTTCATGAGCACAATGAGCTCGCCCTCCTGGTAGTCTAAAAGATGCCATTCCCTTGGTTCTTCTGTGTCTCCCTCATTTCTTTTCCACAGAATTCTCCATTCTCCATTCAGGGCTCATCACTTCACCCATGCTGTCCTGCTTCCTTCATTCCCCAATGCCTTTTCCCTATGTGGAAGGTGGAAAACTTTGCAAGTATTCATTCATTTCACCCTTTTGGGTTAAAAATAGTTCAGTCAAGACTTTTCCATTCTTTTTTTTTTTTTTTTTTTTGAGACTAGGTCTCACTATTTTTGCCCGTGGAACCGCAGGCTCTCATTGCCTGGGGTACCACGGACTCAAGCAATCCCCAGTCTCAGCTTCCCAGCTAGCTGGGATTACAGGCGCGCACCACCACGCCCAGCTATTTTTTTGGAAGTAGGTCTCACTATGTGCCCCAGGTGGGACTCGAACCACAATGCCTAGCCCCGGCCGCTTCATAGGCTGAAGCTTACAAGCACGAGCCACCATGCCCGGCCTGACTTTTCCATTTTTAAAAAATAAATATGTACATATTTTATTCCTCTGTGAGATAAGATGAAATGTTTTATTACTCACCTCCCTGGTTCTTAGCACAGGGAAATTGTCTGTGATACTAGGAGCATCTGTTTGAATGAGGCAGCTCTCAGTTCCTGAATGATCCCCAGATGAGGGTGTCAGACCTGCCCCCACCCATTCTCTTGAGAATGGAAACTGGTTAGAAAAGGACTTAATCTTCATTTATACCTGATGTTGAAGCCTAGACAGATAAAAGCCTCAGAAGCATGAGATTTGGAGGGATCTATGCCATGGGGACAGAAATCCCTGCATTCTGGACCTTCCCAGTCCTTGTCCTTTGTAGCTCTTCCTAGCTGTTCGTCTGTGTCCTTCATCACATCTTTATTTGTTTTTTGTTTTGGTTGAGACTAGATCTCGCTATGTTGTCCGGGGTACTAGGGACTCAAGCGATCCCCAGCCTCAGCCTCCCAGGAAGCTAGGATTACAGATGCATGCCACCACACACAGTTATTTTTTGAGACTAGGTCTTACTCTGTTGTCCCGGGCGGGTCTTGAACCTGCAGACTCAAGCAATTGCTAGTGTCAGTCTCCCTTCCTAGATTGGGATTGAAGCCACATGCCACCACACCCAGGCTTCATCACATCTTTAATAAACTGTAGACCTAGTGTTTCCCAGAGTGATGGAAGTCACTATAGCAAATTAATTAAATCTGAGCATGGGGCCATGGAAACCTCTGATTTGAAGCCCAGTCAGACATATATCATGGAATCAACTACTTGTGACTGACATCCCAAGTGAGAGTAGCTGCTCTGTGGATCTAAACCCTTAACCTGAGGGGGTCTGACACTCTCCAGGTGGTTCTATAGCTGAGTTAAATTGTAGGCCACCTAACAGGTGTCTAAGAAAAGTACTTGGAGTGTGGGAACCTCCTACATACAACATACACATGTATTTGGTGGCCAGAAATGAAATGTTCTGGTGTAGAGAGTAAAGGAGATTCACAGGAAAGAAAGAAATAGGGGGGGGGGGCTGGGTTTTTTCTGTACATAGAAAACTGAGTTTTTCTAATACACATACATAGATCATTATCTGAAAATTTTCTCCTATGAAAATTGGAACATAAAGGATGAGATCACTTGCAAGTATTTATATTTACATTAGCGCTAGCAATTATCTATCATTTCTTTAGCTCTTATAATAGATATTGATGTGAAAAAACAACCCTTAGAAAATAATGAATAGAAAGTTATTCTTGAAAAGACAAACTTTTTGCTTCAAAATATATTTTTCTAGCTTTTGTGTGAGTTGGCACTACTGTATAGTAAATTATACCAAAAAATTAGTGACTTAAAACAGTGCACATTTATTGCCTCCCAGTTTCTGTGAATCACAGATCCAGGAGCAATTAAACTGGTTTCAGACTCAGGGTCTCTCAGAAGGTTGCAGTTAACATGTCAGCTGGGACCACCATCCTCTGAAGGTTTCTCCAGAGCTGAAGGATCTCTTTTCAAAGTTAACTCACCACCTGCCTGGCAAGTTCGCACCCACTCTCAGCAGAGAACCCCTTCCATCATGGACCTCTCTGTGGAGCTGCCTGAGCGTGCTCACAATATGGCAGCCTGCTTCTTTCAAAGAGAACAAGACAGAAGAAACATGGGCTTTTGTTACTCATGATTGGAAGTCACACTCCTGTTTCCACAGCATCCTTTTGGTTGCATATGTCAGCTTTATTCATCGCAGAATGGGACTCACAGGGCCGGAATAGCAGGAGGCAGAATCACCAGGGTGGGTGGTGGGGGGGTGGGGGTGGGTCAGAAGAGCATGGTAAGGACTGGCTACCACTCTGCTTGAAACTAACATTAACATTCACCTATAATAAACACTGTATTCTGTTAGCAGTAAAGCATAAGTTATAATTTATATTTATGTTGCAATAAGAAAGAACAAAATCAGTCAAAGTACAAGATTCTCCAAAAATTGAGACCACCTTAGGCCATGTCTCCAGCACAAGGGTATAGAGAAGTAAATGAGTAAATCCACTCCACAAAAAGGAGCAGCAAAAGACTCACTGTCTCACCTTTGTGTGTACTGGGGAGGTAGGAAGGAGGGAGGGAGAAAGAGCTGGGATATCCCTGTAGAATGTGAACCAAACTGGAGACAACTTTAAAGAGAACTATCAGAGAATTCTCTCTGAAGAAACTTGATTTCAATCCAGACTGAATGCAATCATAAGAGACATTCAAATTTTAGAGGTTGTTAAAATGTGCATCTTAAAATCAAGAAAGCACAGTAAGTTCTATGAGCAAAGATTCAGGTAAATTATATAAGAATAGCTTAGAATCAGTATTATTTCAGGCAAGATTACCAACATGGATTCTTATTTATGAAAAAAAAGAACAGAGTCTTGGTCCATATGCTATGTTGTATTGGTCAATACTGTGTCCTTTTTCACATCAGCTTCTTAAATACAGCTCTTTACAAAAGCAGAAAATGAAGAAAAGCAGAGCATTTATAAAAGGAATCAGTGCAGAATTACTAGAAATAGGCTGAACTTTGAATTAGACCCATTTAATTCTAGGCCATTAGGGCTGTGTGATCACAAACCAATCACTTTACCTCTCTGGGTCTCTGTAGTCATATGACTTTCAGGTAAGATCAGAGCAATGATCTACCATGTAGAGTTGTAGAAATTAACTATCACATGTAGAAAATACTTAACACAGTTCTTGTAATGTTCAACAATAATACATATTATTATTATTCATTAACTTCTGAAATTATAGTTTTTTCTTGAGATATTTTTAAGAGGGCCAACTGATAAGACACATGATATTCATGGAAGGCTATTCTCTTGCTGTTCATTCAATTGTAAATATTGATGGGATCCTAATATCTTTCCCGAGGAGCTATAAAGAGAATGGAACTGGTCTTCAGAGGTGCTGTTCTCAAACTAACACAAAGGGGTTCCACCAAAGTCTTCATCCTAGAGGATCACTGATAGAAGATGTAGGAATAGTCCTTTTCGTGGGTATTTGCTGAGTATCTTCAAAATTTCATTCTCTAAGTCACGTTCCAGGAACATAGAGATGAATAGAACATGGCCAGTGCCCTTCAGAGATTGATAGTGGAAGAAAGAATGGGGACAATGAATCATGAGGGCAAAGGGAGAAGTCCCACAAGAAGATGAAGGTTGTAAGGGCTCCTAGGAGGACAAATGGAGTCTGGGGAGATCAAGGAAATAATGACTCAGAAAGTCCTACACGATAAGCAGAATTTTGCTAGAAGGGCACTATTGAGGTCATGGGGATTCGATATATAGCGTCCATTTATGTTTTCCCTTCCAAAGTCTAGAATCAATTGAGAAATAAGACACAAGAGATAGACAAATGGAGGTCAAAATATTGACCAACTGGAGAACTTGGCTTTAGACCAGTGGTCAAAAGAATGTGCCAAAAAGTATAATGTTGCAGTGCAGGAACCCAACAGACACTATCTCAGTCAGGGGACCAAGGTCAACATAAACTATGTTGACAGCAAGTACCCTTGATGCCACAGGATTGAAATACTTTCTTATCTCTGTGTTCTTCCTACATAAAACCCATAATTCCAATATAGTGATGAGAAAAACTTCAGACCTATTCCAACGGGGGGGAGGGGAGCTTCCTACAAAATAACTGAATCAACTCTCCTCAAACTGTTAAGGTCATGAGAAAGAAGGAAAATGTGGGAAACTGTCATAGCCAAGAGGAGCCTGAGGATCATGATGGCACCATGCAATACAGCATCCAAAGTTAGATATTAGACAAGAAAATGAACATCAGGTAAAAACTAAGGAATCTGCAAGCTTCCATTAACAGAATACATTAATTTTGGTTTGTTATAGCAAATGTTTCACACCAATGTAATGTTAACTGGGGTAACCAGGCACTGGGCATATGGATCTCTACGTGCTATATCCTTAGAGTTTTTTGTAAATTTAAAACTCCTGTAAAAAATTAAGGATCAAAAAGAAAAATGAACGGGCATGTGCCAATATACTCCACCCTTCCATCCAAGTATAGATGGTGGGTAACTCTTGGAAACTGCAGAGCAGACCCCCTCTGACCCAACTTCAAGGGAAAGGGAAGAAACTGAATTAAAGATATTTAGGTGGTTGGCCACATCCAACATTGGGCGCTGGTTGTGACCCTCTGTCAAGTCATAAGACAAGCTCCATGCAACAGCCCAGATGTATTTCCAGAGAGATCCAGTGGCAAATCAATCAGAGCCTGGATGCCAAAGCATGGCCATCTCAACTCAGAGCCTGGACTCTCCCCTTTCTTCCTGTGTGACCTGGAAAGGTAGCTTCATTTTGTGATTCATAAGATGAAGCTAGCAATGATGTCCACTTCAATGGACAGGGAGATTACATTAGATGCTATGAGCCAAGTGGTTGGGGTGATACCTGTAGCTAGTAAAGGCTCAGTGGGTGTGAGCTGTTATTATTATTCATACAGAAACATAACACTGGAGAAACTGTTGCCCTCCTGACCCAACAGTTAGTGTAAAAGAGGACAATGAGTCCAAGGAAGGGAGGGCAAAGGGAATAGGGTTCACCTGGAAATAAGCCTGTCACTGTTGCCCAGGACTCAGGTGGCCTATTGGGAAGGTCACTGACTCCGAAGACATGGGCTCAGCCATGAAGTCAGGAATGCCAGTACCCAGTCTTCTACCTAGCTTTCTTAGGAGAGATGATGGGACATTTAAGGCTGTGGTGGGTAGAAAGGGTCAGGTAGTAGATAGTTTAGGTTTGTGAGCCAACCAGCAAAGTCAAGGATATTATGCATCCCTGTTATATACTTATATACAAAAGCTACATGTGTGTATTGTATGTATATGCTATAGTCAAATATAAATATATTGCAAGAGAGAAAACTTTCCATTAACAAAAGTGAATTTCCTAAAGTACAGGGGTCTTGAACAGCAAATAGGTACTGAAACAACTGTTGGGTGAATCTAGTCATGTGATGTAACTAAGTTTCTCCCCATTTGAATCACCAAAGTCAATTGCAGGAATCTGGGTCTATCATTGTTAATAAAATCATCTTCAGCAGCTACTGAGTTATAGTCTTCTACCACCTCTACCCTCTTATCCTCTGCAATTTAAAGTCATTGCAACAGCTGTTAATGAAAAGTGGAATGAAATGACTTTGTGCAGCAGTGGTAGCCACTGTCAAGCTACAACTGCATTCCTGTGAGTTAGGGTGTGTGAGCAGCAGAGCAGAGCAATGAATGAGACTGTCACGTGGGCTCTTGGTGGAAAGCAGCTGCAGGCAACAGGCTGAGGAGTGGGTGTGGCTGTGTGCCAATAAAACTTTATTTATAGACACTAAAATGTGAATTTCATATCATTTTCACATGTCACAAAATGTTGTTCTCCTCTTGATTTTTTTCCCAATCATTTTAAAAATGGAAAAACTGCACTTAGCTCTAGGACCCTCTGAAAAACAGACCACAGGCTGGATTCAGTTCAGGGCTGTAGGTTTAAGAGATGGCTCTAAAGGAGCACTCATCCCCATCAAGTCATTAGCAAACTAGTTATGCAAAACCTCTTGGCATTTTCTATGAATATGGCTGATATCCTCTCTGGGTCTGGAGCTCGCTGCCTCATGTGGGTTTGCACCCACTTCTCTCATGTCTGCAGCCCTCCCTTCAATAGCAATTGATATCTCAGTGGCAGGAGGACAGAAATCAAACTCTTCTCACTCTCAACTGAGGTGTTTGGGGCTCCTGACACTATATAGAGAAAACTTCTTTCAGACTGATGACTGTGTCAGAAGCATTGAGATTGATTGGATTGCTCCATTCCCTTCTGGATCCCTGGCTCTGCAAGGCATTCATGAGACAAAAGTTCCCAGCTCTAGACTCTCAGAAAGGGACCTACTGATGCTCTTGAGGACAGTATTGTGAACAAGGATACAATGTAATATAGCAGTAACAGATCAATGAAGAAATGAGGCCTTTATTTGATTATGCAATTGGTTTGCCTACTTTTTTTTTCTGGGGTTCAGGGTTAGGCCCTAAATCTTTTTTTCATTGCATCTCTCTCTCTATATTTTTTTTACATTGTTGTATAACCCAGGGTTCTCCCACCACCATGTCATTATGAACCATAATCTTTATCTCTTGTGCTTTTCCCTCCCCCAATTTTATCTGCCCTCACACTCCCTTGTTTTATGCTTTGGTTCTACTTTCAGTTTGTTAGTTTTATCTTTTTCTTGTCCCTTTTGCTTGTTTCCCCACATTTAAGTGAGTCCATTCCGTATTTTTCTTTTTCTTTCTGACTTATTTCTGCTAGCATGATTCCTTCTAGCTCCATCCATGTTGCTGCAAATATGTTTATCTTTTTTGATTGCTGAATAATATTCCATCATGTACATATAACAAAACTTTTTGAGCCATTTGTTGGGAGCATTTAGGTTGTTTCCAAATCCTGACTATTGTAAATAGTGTTGCTATAAGCATTGGAGTACAAGTGTCCTTTTTCAATTGGGTTTTTGAATGAGGAACAATGGTAGGGGCTTCTGTTCACAGCTTGACTCAGTATATTGGACAGGTGTTAATGAGGTGGGGGGGCTGCTTTTTACAGAGAAGGGTGTGAGGCCACAAGGGCAGTGGTTTGTCCAAGGTAACAGCTAGTTAGCAGTCCACGAAGACTAGACCTCAGTCCAGGCTGGCACACACATGGCACATGGGCTCCTACTCATTAGCTGCTGATAGAACCAGGTATACCCAGAAGGAACTGGGTGTTAGGTTGGGGGCCCAGGAATTTGTGGTGTTCTTATCTCATGTAACTAACAGCACCCTTTATGGTTTCAATGTCTGACTGACCATAAATGATATGGTCATCCTGAGCTTCAGCTGAAGGTAAATGCCAGGGTCTGCCAAGGACACCGAGGCAAGAAGGAAAATTCCCAGACTTAGATTAAGACTGCAGATCAACTGGGATGGCCTGAAGTCACATTCACTTTCCACTTTTTCTCTTCAGCCAGCTTTTGTCTTCAGTCAAGGTCAAAGAGACTTTGTTTTTCATCATCTGCAGTCATTTCCTTCATGCACACAGGTTCATGACTTGTTTCTATTCTGACCAGTTCAAGAGCAAGAGCTGTTAGACAGCTGTAGGCAGTGAGCTGTTAGGCAGTGTAGACAGCACCTTTCAGGATCTTGAAGGTGCTTTGATGTTGGGCCCTCTTTGGGAAATGGAGATTTAATATGTTTACTTGGTATTGAAAATCAAGTTCCTAAGTCTCATCAGCAGAGAGCTAAAGGAACATCAAAAGCTCCCTGGACACACAGTATGGCTCTGACATTCAGACAGTAAAGGATGGAAGAAAGGAAGCAGGGGATTCTGTTTTGAGCAGTGTCTGTATCCAAAAGCATCCTGCTGTTTATGCCACTAGGCATGTCTTCTATGTCTGCATTGAACCAGCCCACCCTTGCTACCAAATACAGTATAATCCTGTTTGGGATGTCAGTTGTTCTACAAACAGTAGGCTAGGCAGGCAGAGCAGGGAGGGCAGCACTGGGGAGAGAGGGTTGTCAATGGGCCAAAAGGCAGGCAAGCCCCCAAGTCTCCCAGGGATCTTTGTCCTTTCTTCGGTGTTCTCTCATTTCTCCATGCACTCTCCTCCCCCAAACACTTCCCCTTTATTTCTTCCTCCTAGGCCCAGATGAGCCCATTCACACATGCGCATACCCACTGGACTCAGGTGTACATGGGGGAGGGTGTCATACCACCATCGCTGGTCATAGAAGCTAATGGCAGAAAAAGCCTGACCAATTCATTTACCCTACAAGCGGGTTTCCCAAAGTGCAGCCTGGGGACTTGGGAAAATACATACTCCTGCCTTCCACCTGAACACCAGAGAGAGGTCTGAGGCTGCATCTACAAAAGGGGCTCCAGGCAATTCCAATATACAACATACACTTGAGAGAAATTGGTTTAGAAACACAATTCAAAAAATATACTCCAACCATTCTCTCTGTACCTTTTACAACTGCCTCGTGGCTGCTGAATGGGCCTTTTTCCTGGAACAGAACTGAGTTCCCTGAAGTTGAATGTGAGTAACAAGAGAATCAATCAATAGTCAATCAAAGGGGGACAAAGGGAGCAAGAAAAGGAGAAATCAGTCATGTGAATGTGGGTTTCTGGAAAGCCTCAAGGTGCTCTGTCTCTGTGGGGTGACCGCTCCCTTGGTGTGGCCATAGTGGGTTAGAGGTCCAGTCACTCCATGACCTCATCTTCCCTTGCAGTCCTGTTTATTGATCCAACCTTGCCAACAGCGTCCTTTGTCATCATGCCACAAGGAGACGAGATTGGAAAGCCTTGAAATGACTCCACGGCAAACATTAGATTTCTAGTGATTCCACACCTGATTCTAGAGGTGGGTATGGGGACATGTCCCTACCAGCAACAACCAACTCTCTTACCCAGTGCCCTATATTTAACTCAATTTTGACACTCCCTATCTGCAGGAAGTATAGATTTGCAGGTCAAGGGCTCAGGCAGAAGACAGCCCTCCACTTCAGATGCCAGCTTGTCACCTGTGCTTCTGACCAACTGGGAGATGGGAGATATCAATCTCCTCCTTGCGTTCAATGCACTCACCAGAATGGCCCGCAGAACACAGAAACATTTTAGTTACTAGACCACAAGCTTATTATGGATGAATATAACTCAAGCCACTCGGGTGGAAAGCAAGACAAGGCTTGGGGAGAGGATGGGGTTTTGTGCCCACTCCAGACGGCTGCACTTGAACATAAGTCCAGAAGTTCTCTGAAACCTGCGCCTTTGGGTTTTTCATGACATGGGGATAATTAATGAAACCATTGGCAAGGAGGTCAGTTTCTAGGGTGGTGATTACATCCATCTGCAAGTCCTCTCCCTTCCCTTAATCAAGGATAGGACTTAAAGCTTGAATCTTCCAATCACATGATGAGGCCCTTAGCAAGGTGCCCCAACCCTAGGCTGCCAGGGTCTTCCAGAAAGTTGCCTCATTAACATAACAAAAGACACTTCAACCATTTATTTGGAAATTGCAAGGGTTTTAGGAGTTCTGTGTCAGAAACAGGGATGAAGATCAATCTTTCACTGGTTGGTTTGGGGAGAAGTTGTGTTGAGTTTGCTTGCCAGGGGGAACCAGGGAGCGATGTCATCTGTCAATCTGTACCAGACTGTTTTGTCTCCAGGAGCAAGTGTCCAGGTGCTGCTGTGTCTAGAGCCCCCTTGGGAAAGGCAGAGCTCATAGCACAATTATGATCCCAAAATCTCTCACTTGAGGCCCCTCTCCCCTCCTGGTATCTCCCCACTTCTTATCTTTGCTTTCTAAGTGAGCCACTCCCAGCCCTACCTCACAGCCTGGGGGCTTCTGATGAGTTAGAAGTGGTTGGTGGAATCAGAGGGAAAGAGAATGAAGAGCATGGAGAGAGTCTAGACAATGGTTTCATACTCAGTGGGTATATTTCTCTTTCGGACAGTCAGGGAAAATTCCAGACAACAAAACATTCCAGATCTCTCATATTCTTGCAAACCTTACAGCTAAGGCAACAGAACAGCTATAGATGCTTTTTCCCGAGACAATCACTTGAAGACAGATTTGTCCTTTTGAGTCACCCAAGTGTGATTCTAGATATGTGAGTCTGTATTTAACCCTAAACCAGCCCAAATCTCCCTGGCAGTTCAGATCCTTCCATTCTCCCCAACAATATGGTCAGATTAGAAACCTAATGTGAGTCTTGGGTAGAATATTCATTGGCAGCAATGCCAAAGCTGCTCCCATCTCCAGAATTTGGGCTACAACAGGCTGGGCAGGCAAGTCGTGTTCCACTGGGGACAAAGAAGGGGAGTGAGTGGCTAACTTTCTGTGGGCTTTCATGGAGTGGTGAGAACATATGTCCAGGGAGTTCTGAAGCCCCTATCCCTATATGCAACCTTTGTCCACACTCATTTTTTAAAAAACAAATGGCCCTAATTCATTCAATGTCCTCCCCAACCTCCAGATGCCAGTCAGCTCTTTGATGAGTGACTGGCAGTCTCTTTATTGTCTGACAAAGCTGTGACCCTTTATATCATCTAGAGGGTGAGGTTCTAATGTTATTGTCCCTTTGGCTGATCGACTGAGAAAATGGGCTATCACTACCCCCAGTTTTCAAGTTGACTGCAAAAAGTTTTGCTAACAGAATGATTATTGCATGGTGAGTGGCGAGCCTCCCCTGGGTGTATCTGCAGGACTTAACATTTACCTCCACATGGTGAAGCCCCCTCACAGGTGCACATCCATGTGGCTTAACTAACTTGTTCTCTTGATGTTTTCAAAACCCAGTGACTTCAAAAATAATTTATTATTCAAGAACATGAAAAGAAAGCAAAATGCCCTTATCTAGTAATGTGTGGTGCAACTCTAGATTAACTTTTTTTCTACTGGAGGATATGCTTCCTGGTGTTCTGAGTCAGGCACCTATCCCTCTGATGGAAAGGAGTCTGGAGAAGATGGCCCTAATATCCCGCAGGCAGCTCTCACACTGCTCCTACCTGCATGATGATCACCATCTGCCTGAGCTGCTCTGTCCCTTTCATTACTTTGTCAAACCATCTCGGCCATGCCACCCTGAACGCGCCCGATCTCATCATTACTTTGTCAAACCAACTCATGGTGACTTGGGATCCCTTGTGTATTTGTGCCCTTGAGAACTGAGCACAGCAATTGCTCCCAGAATCCTGGGGACAAAAATGACTGTCCACATAATGAAATGGACATAGGAGTCAATGCGACCACTGGGGCTTCTTCTCACTTCTTTTAAAGATAAATCAAAAGGATATGGATCCTTTTAAGACCATAAACCAAATTTTAATGATCAAAGACTAATTATTTTATATGACATGACACAATGAGTGGTAATGGTTTTGACATGTAAGGCTTCCATTAAAATGGGTCACTACATTTCTTTCCTGAATGTTCTTTCTTCCAATATTTTTGTTTGCTGCATGGCCTCTTAGTGTTTTCTTACTTGTTGCTGAATTGATAAAAGAAAAAAATGTTGAATGGAAGGGGAAAAAATTAATGTACCATCAGCCATTCAGCCCTAGAGCTAAGGGGTCTGAGAATAGAATTTGAAGGGAAATAAAGGGAGATAAATGAACTGCTCGGGTCCATCTGATTCCACGCCTGGTCCATAAAAGTGGCCATTGTCATCAGGCCTATTCTGTTCAGCAAACCATTTATTCAAGCAGAGGTTGCCTAGAGGACAAATGCATGGCAAGGGACACCGCATTTGCATCTTTCTAGGTAGCTCTATTAAATCACATACACTTAAAATAGGAAGCTAATGAGGACGGTTCTCTCTTGCCAACTTTAATAGTGTATGCTAGACAAAAGAATCATCAGATTCTTACTGAGGTAGATGTAGTCTCCCGGTGACTCTTTATTCCAACCCTCTGAGGGTTTTCATAATCGCAGAGTCATTTTGAAAAGATTAGAGCAGAATTTCCCAGGTCCTTTGTGCCTAGCGTTTCCTATGTGATTGAGCTTTGTCACCAAATGCAGTTACACAGCCTGGAGTAAGGAGCTAGGTCCATGGAGGCAGGTTTTGGCTTTGTGACCACAGGTGTGGAGGTGGCTTTTGTTCCTAGGATCATGGGACAGGGAGTCCCAGGTACCAGCATCTGCAACAGCTGCTCTCTGGTCCTTGGAAGAAGAGGTAGGATCCTGGAGGCCTGCAGCCTGCTGACAGCCCAGATTCCTGAAATGGGTTTGTTCTGCAGTCTTGTTCTTCTAAGACTCATTCCTGCGGATCCAACCTACAGTGTCTTTTGGCCCTTTTAATAATTCTTCAAGGAGTTAAGTTCTGTGTTAAATCCCTTTCTGTTTAAGCTAGCCATGGTGGAACTGTTATCTGTTTCTGAACTCCACTCCTTAGCGAAGATGGGCTGACTCCCTACAGTGCACCAGATCCTGGGCTCCCCATTAGAACAGAGGGGTCAATTCATCTGCACCAACTCTATGCCACAGATGACTGTGGGATTTTTTTCTAGATCTTACTGATGAAATTACACTTGGGTAAAAAGATAAAATTAATTGCAACCAGTTGGTGCTAGTTCAGGAGCTAATCTGTGAGCAAACTGGTTTGGAAATATCTGCAAAACTTATTTTACCCACTCACTCTGTCCATGAAAGAGTCTCATTGGCAGGTTCTCTGAATGCACTGTGAGAGGGATAAACACCAACCAATCACATGGAGACAGAGGGGTTTTAAATGAATACAGTATTTTTTTTTTTTAATTTGGAACTTGACAACCTTGCTTTTAACCCAGAGACTCTTGCTCATGTTGCTGTGATTCTTCCCCAGGGACAATTCCAAGCCATCATTTATTTATCTAGATGCTCCCAAGATAGAAACTACTCTCTCAATGTCAGGCTCTCAGATGCCACTGGAGACTCATCAGCACATCATGCCAGGCCTGGCTATTCTAAGCAGGTAGCTGCTGTGGTATGTCCATATCCATGTGCCATGGATGAGTGAACCCCACTGCCTGAACTTGTCAGGCCCTGCCCCTCAACCCCCTTGGCCTTCCAGTGCACCACCCCTTAGAGTGTCACTTCTCTTTGGGCTTTCACATTCAATCTGGGCAGGTATGGTCCCTGTTTGTCTAGTGACAAAAATAAAGCAGATGGCAAAAACAAAACCCATGTGGAGTTAAATACCTTAGTGATGTCACACTGAAAGAGTCAGGCTCCTCAAACTTTTCCCTGGCACCCCATTTGGATAGCATCCAAACTGTTTAACAGGAATGTGGATCCCTTCATAGCTTCCCTGCCTCTGCTGCAGTGCCCAGTCCAGCAGAACTCAGTGCTGTTCGAGACTTGCCATGCCCACTCACAGCCAGATGTTGGACTCGTACCGTCAGCACAATATCCAACCCAACACTTCCCACCCTCTTTCTGGTTCCCTCCCATTCATCCTTTGGATCCCACTCTCTCATTCACTAGGTGAGTCTGTCAATCCACATGCACTCTGCTGGTTTTTACCATAATACACCATGACTGCACTGGGGATTCCTTGCTAAACTAGCCAGCATGACCCCTGGCCTCCATGGAAAGGCGCATTTAGATCACCAATGAAAGGGTGTTGTAATTTGTGGTATAACAGGGTAAGAGCAGGGTGTGTATTCAGCGGTCTCCAGAAAAACAGAACCAATAGGCAATAGAAAAATAGAAAAGTGTATGTGTGTCTGTGTGGGAGGGGGGGAGAGAAGAGAGAGAGAGTTTTATAGGGAATAGGCTTATGATTATGAAGGTGAACAATTTCCAAAATTTGTAGGTTGAGTCAGAAAACTGGACCAAAGAGAGTAAATAATCTAGGCCATGTCCAAAATCAAAAGCCCAAGTACCAGGAGAGCAGGGATTAGCCAGTGTTTCCGTTATAGCCCGAAGGCAGGGAAAGGGCCAATGTTCCTTGAGAACTCAAAGATAGTTCTGGCAGGAAGAATTCTCTCTTACTCAGTGGAGGGATAAAATTTTTGTTCTACGCTGGTCTTCAACTGCTTAGACGAGGCCCACCCATTTTAGGAAACATCTTCTACTTTACTCGGTCTACTCATTTAGATGCTAATCTCACCCAGAAGCAACATACAGAAACATCTAGGATGATGTTTGGTCTAATATCTGAACACGTCACTTTAATATCTGCACACTTCAGCCAAGTTGATACATAAAATTACCATCTTTTGGGCCTATGGAACACAAAATTATTACTGCAATCCTTGAAATGCTGCCATGATCCCCCCTCAGACTCCATTCAGTATCCACTTTCTCTGTTCCCACCTTGCTCACCACAATCCCTAACATTACTAGCTAACTTCATGCCTTTCCTACTCTTAGTTCTATATCTAGGCAAGTTTCCTCACAATACTAACCTTGGTTTTTCTTATCTATAAAAAGGGGCAGTATTGGCTGCCAACAACCTCATAGGCACATTGCAAGGGTTACATGAAGGAAACATGGGAGGCACTCTGGTGCTCATGAGATTAACCTTCTTATAAAACTGTGGCTTCTTGTGAGAACTGGTAGCCTCAAGTGCTGCAGCCATATGAGGTGCATGCTGGAGCCTGACTGTCGGGTTGAAGCAGAGCCTCCCCTTAGCAGCTGTGCCTTCTTAGTCAAACAACTAAACTTCTCTCCCACCTGTCTTCCTCATTTGTAAAACTAAAGTCATAACTGTGTCCACCACCTAGAATTATTGTGCAAATGAAATAAGATTATGTGTATGAAGTTCTCAACTCAATGTCTGCAATTGGAAGTACTCAATACATAGGATACATAGGAGCTATTACTTCTGCTATTTTTTTTGTTGTTACTTTTTTGTTTGTTTGTTTGTTTGTTTGTTTGTTTTGAGTCTAGGTTTCTCTATTTTTACCTGTGGAATGCAGGCTCATGTTGCCATGGTACCATGGACTTAAGCAATCCCCAAGCCTCAGCTTCCCAAGTAGTAGGGATTACAGGCGTGTGCCACCATGCCCAGCTATTTTTTGGGACTAGGTCTCACTGTGTTGCCCCAGGAGGGACTCAAACCACAATCCCCAGACCTTGCTACAACTCGTGGCTACCTCTGCTCTTATATGTACTTCTATCCTAACTCTTTTGCTTTGAGCTCCACCTTTTTCACATATAGGACATCCAGAGTTTTATAAATTCTTCTTCCTCAAGCATTTCCCAGATTCCCAGCTAACAAGTATTAATTGCCCAGTATGATATTAATTAACTAATTAACTAAAGGATAAGATATAACCTTGTGAAAGAGAGTCTCTCCCAATTAAAATAATCAAGAGAAGCTGAGTTTATTAATTTGCTAGGGCTATACTTGCATCATATCACAAACTGGGTGGCCCAGACAACAGAAGTGTATCCTCTCACTCAGGACAAGTGTCACCTCCCTGATATGGTTGTTCATATTACAAGAGGCCACCATTTTCATGGTTTTTGTTTCCAGGAGTGATAACTGGGATACAGAGTACAGGGAGAGGCAGGGCTCTCTCAGAGAGGAGGTTTGCTCCAGGTTCATTCCTGACCACAGGGATAATAGCACCTTCTCATCTCTGGACACCACTGAATTCAGACTCACCAAGGAGTGGATCCCAAAGCTCCCAGAAAGACAGGAAACCCCACATGTGGGCAAAGGCAACATGCCCAAAGTTGCTTCATCCCCTAAATCCCATTTCTCCCTGGAGTGAGAATCAAGATGCTTGTCAACGTATAGCCTGGAGTCTCCTCTTGTTGAAGTCATTGACCAAAAGTCACCTTCCTGATGTAGGGCACACTAGCCATTAGCTAAGACTCACACTGGCCAGTGCTGCTCATCAAGCTCTACTCTGCAGTGTGGACAGGGTTCTTGGTCCAGCTCTTCAGTTGCTGCCCAGTCTTCCAGGAACATCAAAGCCCCTGCCAACTCCTTTCTCTAGAGAAGAGCAGACATGGTCATGCTGAGCCTATCTAGAGGAACCTGAGTCATTCCTGGGCACAGACTCAGCCACTGCTGACAGGAAGTGGGAGTTGGGGTGGGACCATAAGGTCTGGTCGGGAGTCAGTCTGCACTGGAATGCTGTGCTCAGCATTTATGAGATAATAAGGTGGATTTATATTCCTTCACCTATTTAGTGATGGCCCATCATGGCCAGACTTTATTCTGGATACAGGAATCCCAAGCTGAATTTAATGCAGTCCCTACCTGCAAGGATGCATCAACAATGGAACACAGGGCATTGCACAAACCTTCAGTTTTTTTCATTTCATCCCTTCCTTCTACCCACCACAAATTAATACTTACACTGGGGTAATATCTGTACTATAGTTGTGGTGGTTAGTTTTGCATGTCAGCTTGGATAAGCGGCAGCACCCAGTTATTTAGCAAAGTCTCACCTAGAAGCGAATGAGAAGTTATTTTATAGATGTGGTTCAGATCAACAATCAGCTAACAGTAGGTAAAGATTAACTTCAACAATGTTGTGGGCCTCATATAATTAGTTCAAAACCAAAAATTAAAGTCTCCCAGAGAAGAGAAATTTTGCCTCAAAACTGCAGCATTTACTCTTACTAAGTTCCCAGTCTGACAGTCTGGGAACAGACTTTGAATTTAACAGCACCTATACACACATAAACCATTCCTTAGAAAAAAATAAATTTTATATACACATATATAGACACATACCCATTCATTCATATAGACCTATGTGAACATACACTGGTATATATGAGTATATTTATCCTATCCAGGGTTACTCTGGAAAACTCTGACTGAAACAATAGTCTAATTGAAAATCACAGGATTAAGAGTTGAAGACTTGGGTCTGAGTCCCAGATCCCTCACATACCAGATCTGAGACCTTCAAAAGTTCCTGGAAGGACTAAAATTCTCTTGAGAGATTCTCCGACATATCATTTTTATCCTCCATTTTATTAATGAGATGTAGTACACTGATTTGCAGACATTGAACCATCCTTGCATCCCTAGAATAAATGATGATGTATAAAGCTTTTAATTTTTGTTGAATTCAGTTTCCTAATAGTTTGTTGGAGACTTTTGCATTTATGTTCACAGAGATATTGATCTATAATTGTATATTTTTGTGACATTCTTGTATGGTTTAATATTAGGGTGATGCATTCACATTTCTTCATCTCATAGGTGCAAAAGAGAATATTTGATTAGGTTTAGTATAATTTATGATAAAAAAAAAAACCTCTCAATGAAGTGGTATAAAGTGAAGACTTTTAGAAATAAAGGTCATATGTGATATATCCACAGTTAGCATAATGCTCTATGGCGTAAAGCTAAAAGTTTTTTCTCTAGGACCAGGAGAAAGATGAGGATGCTCAGTCTCTCTGCTCTTGTTAAACACAGTATAGAAGTCCTCACCGGAGCAACCAGGCAAGATACATAAATAAAAAGCATTCAAATTGGAAAGAAAGAAGTAAAACTCTCATTATTTGCAGAGGATATAAAAGAATGAAACTCGGCCACACTCTTACACCTTACACAAAAATTACATCAAATTAAAGATTTGAAACCAAAAAATACATGAAAGAAAACAAAGATGGTAAAAACCTGAATACTGGTCTTAGTGATGTTACTTGTGAACTTGAGTCCAATAGCAAGGAAACAAAAGCAAAAATATATAAATGGGACTACCAACTAAAAATACACCAAAATAAAAACCTGCATGATAAAGGAAATCAACAAAATGAAAAGGCAACCTACTGAATGGAAGAAAATATTTACAAGCCACACAACTGAAAAATATTCAAAATATATAAAGATCTCATATAACTTAATGACAACAAAAAAAGCAATTTAATCTAAAAACCAACAGAAGATCTGAATGGACATTTCTCCAAAGATACATGGGTGACCAACAGGTGCATGAAAAGATGTTCAACATTACTAGTTAGCAGGGAAATGCAAATCCAAACCACCTCATACCTGTTAGAATGGCCATTGTCAAAAAGATAAGAAGTAACAAGTGTGAGTAAGGACATGGAGAAAAGGGAAATCTCATACATGCACTGTTGGTAGGAACGTAAATTGGTGTGGCCACCATGGTGAAGGGTATGGAGTTTGCTCAAAAATTTATGAGTAGAATAACCATATATTCCTGCCATTTCTGGGTATTTACATAAAGAATACAAAACACCAATTTAAAAATATAAATGCATGTTCCTTTCTATTACATTATTCACAAAACCAAGATAAGGAAACAACGTAAGTACACATGAAAGGACAGTTGGAGAAAGAAAATATGGTTCATATACATGATGGAATACTAGTCAAGCACAAAAAAATAATGTTCTCTTGCCATTTGTGACAACATGGATGGACCAGGAGAGTATTAAGCCAATTGAAATAAGTCAAAGAAAAATACCATATGATTTCACTTACACATGGAATAAAAACAAAGAACACGTATAGACATAGAAAACAGATTAAGATTACCAGAGGGGGAAGGGACAGGGTGGTGGGTGTAGAGGGTAAAGGGATTGATCATATGGCAGTGAACAGCTGTAGCGCACACAGATGTCAAATTACAATCCCATCCACGTGAAACTTCTGGTAATGTTGTAAGTCAAATGTTAACTCAGTTTTTGTTAAAACGAAATTCTTTTCCAGTTTTAAAACCTTTAAAATATAAAGTGATAATGATCTTTTTTTAAAAAAAAAAAACAAACACCAGCTTTCCCCATTTCATAGCTGATGTGACTTACAAATGGCACATGGAAATACATTTCAACAGCAACATGCCATGCTGGTATCCGTTATTAAATTCCAAGAGCACATTTCTTGCAGATGATAGTCAACAATTTCTTTTTCTTTCCGATTTTGCAAAACTAGCCTCACTATGGAATTATAAGAAGACGGAGCTCTGTTTCAAATGGAAAAATAAAGATGGTACCGGCACAAGGTCACAGGAGTCAGTTTCAAGGAGTAATCAATACATCTCTGGGGATTATCCTTGGAGTAGAGAACAGAGGAAAACAGACACAGCCTGTAAGCTCACCGTTGGCATGGAGACAGGAAAGAAGGTCTTTTGCATTCATTTTGAGATCGCCTCAGGGGGCATGTGACCAGGAAGACCATGAGGCAGTGTGACTGCCACTCAGTCTGTGGTGACATAGGCTGTCCCAGACTGTCCCTCAGCCGGGCAGGTTGCCTGTGACTTGAGACACTGGGAGGAAATGGTTGGTTCTACCAGAGCCTAATCAGGCCTTCAGAGAGGAGCTGCAAATCACATGAGGCACTAGTTAGTGGGAGGAGTGCTGCCTGACTGGTGTCCCCCAGAAGGTAAGCAGACTTGGGGGGAGAGTTGGCAAGCAGCACACTGGGTAAGCCACATGGCTATGTGTGCACATAGTCTGCAGGTTGGACACCCACCTCCTGGGTGCAGGAAGGAGAGTGAGGACAAGCCCACTGTCAGAATTGCCAAACAGCTTCCCTCCTCACTGTTGTCTGTACTCGCTTCAGTGATCTACCCATCTACACAACATGGAGGTCAAACTGGTGGTTTCATTAGGTGGTGATTTTCTGTTGGCTCCTATCTCATTCATTCCAAAGAACTCAGGGGTCAATACCTCAGGTGTCTAGCAGCAGCCTCCTGCCACCTCTTTCTCTTTACTCTTCCCTTTGATCTTAACAGAGACATAGGTATCTCACCAGTGGTACCATTTAGTGTCTCACTGGTCACCAGGATGCCAGATATTCCAGGCAAACAAATTCATTATAAGAACAAAATGTGCTCTTCTCAAATCCAGCAGTGTCAGTACAATTCCCTACACTATAATTTTATGACTCTAAGTTTAAATATGTTCAGTGTGACTGTCACAAGCTTGTTTAAAGTTCCACTGTCCAAGGCCTGGGATTTCCTCATTTTCTCAGAGCTCCTTCCCAGATGTTCATTACAAACCTGACTTCACACCCACCTACCAAGACTGACTTCCTCCATTTCCCATCAGTTTTCCAATGAGATAATGATAAAAATTTAAAACCTTAACTAGCATCACCATTAAGCATGCACTTAACTCCAGCATGTTTCTGGATTGTGCCCAGTGAGCTGTGTCTACCCTGTGCTCCATGATGGCACCTGCTCTGTCTCTAGTTCCTAAAACAGAAAACAATTTCCACACCAAACTGCCTGCCTGGCACAGTGAGCTTTTGGAATGGAACAAGCCTTGTTCTTTAGGAAGGTTAGAGAGTAAGAGCGGCTCCGGGAAGCTGCCTCTTCTGTGATGGAGCATCTGGGCTTGGGTAAAAAGCTAATGCAGCATAAAGAAGTAAGGAAATGGTTGTGTAAGCATGTTTGAAAGAAGGAAGAGAGAGGGAGGAGAAAGAGAAGCAGGGGAGGAAGGGGAAAAGGGTGGGTGATGGATTTTTGGACTAACAGGGAGACAGGGCAAGTGAAATATTTTGTAACCTTGGAATATTTGACAACATTGAATAGATTTAAAGTCATCAGGAGTCTCACTCTCAGTGGTACACAGAGCACCATGCCTGTGAGAAAATCCTACCAGCCTACTCTGTATGGCCCTTGAGTTGAAAAGGTTTTTACATTGGTTGTGAAGAGTTGGAGGGAGGAAGGGCAAGGAAGTGACAATCTGTCAACAGTTTGGGGACAACAAAGTTTCAAACATTTTGGATTTGGTCCCTTTCAGAAAACATTTGTTCTGGAGTTTCTCAAACTTAAAACTCATCTGTGAGGATTATCATACATACACATTCCTATCATGAGACTGTCTTCTAAGTAGACTATTTGTGACTGTTAGTTTTTCGTATGAGTCAAAGTCAGATTGGCTTTGATACCTATCTGCAAGAGAATGGAAATCTCCATGACTAGAATAAATGGAGGAATCACAGTCATTAACACAGGAAATCCTCACATGTAAAAAGCATTTTGCAGATCGAGTATGGTTTGATTTACAAGTTGTTTTTTGTTTTTTTTAAATGCAGAATTGTTCATGAATCCTACAAAGGTTGTAAAAGTCTAAAGACAAACAGGAAGGTTAAACATCAAAGGTGGGTGCCCAATTAACTCTGCGGAAAGCAAGGCATGGGTCATTCAGGGAAGGAAGGGCTTCCAATGTTTCGATAAATTTTCATTGTCTAAGCTTAATGACAAGGATAATATTGATGACAGATACAGTTAGTTCAATGTTAATCTCTAGATTTTTTTGTATACCAGAAATGTTTCACTCTAAGTTTTTAAAATTATTTATGCTGAGTAATTAATATCTCATTATAGACATATTAGAAGAAGCACAAATCTGTTAGGGTTAGGACATGGGTTTCATGAATGAAACTGCACATTTTCTGGTGATTCACATACAGAGCCATGAGGATTTTTTAAATTAACTTTCTAATCATTTTAGGGGGCAAGATCCTCAGGATTAAGATGGTTCCTCTACATTTTCTTCAATTCCTTTCATGCTTTGCATTTTCTAACTGAAAGAGACAATATAGCTTCCATGGCTTGTGTCTGGAAGCAGCAGGAAATGTTGTACAAGACCTTTATTAAAACACTTGGGAGATAGGGGAAAACCGGGAGGGGGCATTGGAGTGGTAATAGGTGGGGTGGAGTAGCCTCTGTCCCTGCTGGACTCATCACAGACACTCAGAAAACAAGAAGAATGCAAGCAGGTAGCTTGCAGGGTAACAAACTATAAAAATCAAACAGACTAGAGCTACCTGAGAATGGTGGAGCCTGCAAATAAAACATCCAAGCCAGGAGGGAAGATTCTGCTAATTGGAATATATAATGTAAGAGGTGAACACAGCACAAAGCCCTAGAGGAGCTGACTGCAGATTTAATTAAAGATGATCTTCCATAACCTTGTACTTGATTTCAAAAACACTGGCCTGAGAAATGCTTATGAAGACATGTGTGCACAGTCAGTGGCCTCCTAGTTCTCTGAAATGAGGCGGCCATTCCCCACCTGTAATTTGGCCCACCGGACTAGCTGTTGAATGTGGGAGTCAATGACCAGCTCCATCCCCCATCTAAATATGACTTCAAGAGGAAGCAATGATAACACATTGTATTAAACAGTAGAAACAGTATTAAACAGTAGAAAGTGTTGTCATACACAGACAGTAGAGATCAAAACAAAAGTTTAAGGTCCTTTAAGCTTCTAACTACAAAATTCAAGCACTTGGGAGTCTGGGATAAAGACACTGGTCATTGACAGTGACTTGTAGAGACATCTCACTGTGCCTTGAAGACTAGAGTAAGTACATGATAAGCTTCACCAAACTTGCCTAGGTTCACTGTCTTAGAGAATCAGATAAATGATGGGGAAGTCCGGGAAGGAAGAGGGCCCTGAAGGTAATGATCATTCTTCAGATTGAAAATGAGCCAGAAAAATAGTCTAAGTAACTATATGCCATGTCTTCCTAATTATGGAATAGTAATTAGAAGCAGCATATAAGTAGATACTTGTATCCACACACTCTATGTCTATTACTTTCCCTTTTCACAGAAAAAGAAAGCAAAGAACCTAGACCTAAACAGCACCTTATATCATAGAGAACAGAGCTGGGACTAGCTGGTACTAGGGCTGATTCCAAACCTAATGCTATCGCTTGATTGAAGGGTTGATTGGCACCACATCTTTGCAGCTACCTAAGCTTCCTGACAATGAGCATATAGCCTTATTGTTGGTGTTTACACTGGCCTTTCAGATCAATTTTCATTTGTTCCTTTAATGTCATAAAATAGTCAAGCCAAAAGTGCCCTGACCTTTTAGAGAAGAGATTGAAGTCCAGATGCCACCACTTCTCCAAGGACAGCAAGTTGGGTTGTTCTTTTTACTCTATCAACCTCCTGGTGCTCATAAGAGGCCTCCTAGAAAATAACCAAGACCTTCTCATCCAACCCCAGTGAGCTTCAATCTTAGCCCTTCCAGTCTGGCTCTGAGATAGATTTTTCTCTACCATTTTGCATTGCATGACATGGTTTATGGGGGAAATATTCCTATCAGTGTACCTGAACCACAGATGACTCAATCAAACACCACATTGGGGCCTGCCTCAACACATTTTTTTGTAACCCAGATTTTTTGGGGGGAGATTCACATCACAAGATGGGAGTCAAAAGATGAGATGACCTACACTTCCCCAGTCCAGATAACTGTCAAACCTAGGATCTTAGTTCAGTCTACAACCACAGGCTGTACACCGTTTAGCAGAACTGACTATGTAATCAGAATACCTGCCTTGAAATCAAAACTGTCATCTACTGGGTGTATGACGACTCAATCTCTTCAAGTGTCAGGTTCTTCCATATCTACATAGTGGGAATAACAGCTGTCCCGGGAGGTGAGATTCCATGGACAGTGCACCCAAGTACACAGCACTGACAGACACCCGGTGGAAGGAAGATAGTGTCACTGCGTTTGGCTACAGGTGTCTGGGGATGACAGCTGCCTCCACTGTTAGTGGGTCAGAAGCAGACAGACTGCCTCCCATGGGAAAAGCTGGCATTTAAACCTGCCACTACCAGGTCCATCACCCTCACACCAGCAGTGTAAGACTAGGTAACCAAAACCAGGATTTATTAACAAGAGGACGGGGAACCTAGAGTCCTCAGGGCTGCCCAGATCCCTGGATGCCTCACCCCAGTCCATTAAACCAAATAACATGAAACAGGCCAACACCAAGTCCAGGTTTCCAACAAACCACTCTCCATCAGGGATCCATGTTTCTGAATCCTCTGTCTCTGAACTGCCTGCCTCTCATTCCCCAGCATGCACTCTTATGTCCTCTCTCCTCTTGTGTTTTTCTCAGGTCTGCACTCTTCTCTCTCAAGACTTCCCCCCTCAATCCATGTGCTTCATGTAGTCTGCGCACAGTGGCATCCTTCTAATTCAGCTACATATTAGTGCAAAGATGGGGCCATGGCCCCCCAATTCAGCCTTGTCACACTGTTACACCATGAAAGCAACATAAGTGGAAAAAGGGTTTCTCTGTACATCCAGCATGTGGTCATGTAGCTGGGCAGCAGAATGTGCAGGTTCTTAGTATCCAAGAATCTTAGTAGAGGACCATCTTGGACCTGGTGCAGTCACTGGTGCTTTGAAACTTTGGAAAGTAAAAAAAAAAAACAAAACTCACCTCTTTCTTAATTTCCCCCCCTTTTTTTTGAGACTAGGTCTTGCTATTTTTGCCCATGGAACCTCAGGCTCTCATTGCCCAGGGTACCTCAGACTCAAGCAATCCACAGCTTCAGCTTCCCAGGTAGCTGGGATTGCAGGTGTTCACCACCACGCCCAGCTATTTTTTTGGAACTAGGTCTTGCTATGGGCCCTAGGCGGGACTCAAACCGTAATCCCTAAGCCCCGGCCGCTTCATAGGCTGAAGCTTACAGGCATGCGCTACCATTCCCGGCCTCTTTCTTAGATGTTTTAGAGAAGAAAATCAATCCCCTACCCCTGCCTCTGGCCAATTCTTCAACATATGTTTATGGATATAATTTTGCTACCCTGTACTTTCAGATGCTATTCCAATCCTGATAGTTTGATACTATTTTTGTCCTGTTTTTTCACTCATTGTGGATCTAGAGGCTCATTTCCCATGAACCATCAGTCTTCCAGAAGAAGTCTTCTGGCTAAACCTTCTCTCCATGTTGGAATTCTTCAGAAGCTCTGTGCAGTCACGGGAGTCTAAGCACATGTCCAGGCTGTGCTGATCACCCTCACTAGCCATGGACACTAGTGTAAGGTTCATAGAGTCAATGGCACAAAGTCCCTGGGCAAGGGCACTTTCCCTGTCACCTAGAGGTGTGGCAGAATTCAGGGGAAAGAGATTATTTAAAGTCCAAATGGTTTGGAGCAATGAGAAGGCCAGGGGGGCTGTGTCCTAAGACTCCCTCAACTGGGGCTGGTCAAAGTGCAGGAGCCTGATCCAAAGTAGTCTCCTATTAAGACTCACGTGAAGGACAAAGCTCAAAGAAGATGAGATGCGCATAGGGGACGCACAAGCTTGGAGATGTGTATTTGGGGG
Source organism: Uropsilus gracilis (assembly GCA_004024945.1). Taxonomy (NCBI): domain Eukaryota; kingdom Metazoa; phylum Chordata; class Mammalia; order Eulipotyphla; family Talpidae; genus Uropsilus; species Uropsilus gracilis. Next base: position 2,435 of record PVHY01012927.1, on the reverse strand, counting down.
TGTATAATTTCCTGGCACAAGTTAGGGTAGAGTGAGCAGGGGCTATTGCCTGGAAGGCTCCAGAATATGCTTTCAAGCATATCCTCTATTCTTGTTTGATTTTCTGTTAGTCTTTACAAGGATGGGATGTTAGCTGATCTTGCTAATCCAGTCATAATGTCTTTCTCTTGTATCCAAGGGATTCTGCTATCTGAGCATGTCCCTGGAATAACAAAATTTATGAGAACTTTTGCCCTTGTAAGAGGCCCTCTGTTTATATGCTTATTTAGGCAGTAGGAAACTGTTGGGCACCAAAACAATAGCTCTAATAACATTGAGGGTCAGAGATTGCACATTGCCCAAAGGTGTCTTATTCTTCAAACTTAGTTTCCTCATTGAAAGAATGAATATATTCTTCTTTAAAAAAAATATAACTTACAGAAATATATGAGACAACTAGTGTCCCCTACTTCCAAATTCTTCCCCAAGGTAATTACTGATGATGAAATATTTTCAGGGATGGAGACATTTTCCCCCTCCTCTTTAAATTCTTCTCAGACTAGCCAAGTAATCATAACAACATCTGATAGATTAGCAGGAGAAATTGACATAGATTTTGAGGACTAGGTTTTCACTGTAATATATACATATACATATATATACATATACATATATAAAGGGATATAAAGGATAATTTAGGGATCTGGGGCTTCAGGAGAGAGGAGGGGCAGATGTTGTAACTAAATGTTTGCCCTACCATATAAATAGTTTTCTCCGATGGAAAGATCATTTCTACAGACAACCCTAAATCTGGGGGAGACCCCCCAATTTTCACTTTCAGGCAATCAAGGGAATGAAAAGCTTCTTCCTGAAGCTGTGGAGACTCAGCTGATGCAGCTTAAAATAATCAGTTAGCCAAAATGGCACATCTTGGAGAGATCTATTCTGAGCACCTTCTACATTCTTCCACTTTTTAAAAAACATATAGAATCATGTGCATATATTTTCTTAAAGGCACCATGCGCTAACCGATTGTGTGACTGAAGCACCTTTTTCCTTAATGGGAACACATTAAAATGTTTCCTGAATTTTCCTTTTCTCTCTTACCAATATGCCCTATACATACCAAATTTAAAAAAAAACAAACAACAAAACTACATAGCAATCTACTGATGGGCATGGGCCAATTTATAAGTTTTTAATATTATAAAGACTGTAAGAAAGAAACTTTACCTATATATTAGCACGAGTTTTAGTTTTTTTAAAAAAAATTTAACTATCAAAGGGAATTAGTGTGGTATTTTAATAAATATTTCTAAATTGCTCTTCAAAAGGTATGATCCAATTTAAATGCATATTCTGCAAGGACTTTAACGTTTTTTAACGTGACATCTAATTGTACATGCAGGTATTATTCTGCTCACACCAGAGAGTTATCATAAAATAAAACTTCAAAATCTTCTGTAAACAGCCCAGTGTCATTCAGATTACTGGTGTCAGGACTCCCCCCACCAACCAGGCCTTTACCTGGGCCTTCCTCTTCAATTAGGAATTTGGCAAAAGCAAAGATAGTTTTGCTACCAGGGGTTTGTGCTGTAAACTTGAAGGAGCACAAGTGTTGGATTGAGGCACCTCTGACTCTGACATGGTATGGGGCTTGTGATTTTCTGGGGGAAGAGGGTAGGGACAAAGGGTAAGCTATGGCTGATGGTAGGTGCCTGTGAACACTACCACTCATAACAACCTAAAACTTACTTTCACTTCTAGAGGGGTCTGTCTTTTACAATCAGTGGCAGGACAGTTTGACCTTGGAGCCTCTATTATAATACAGGGAGGGGGAGGGCAGAAGTAGCAATTGCATTATTTTAAAAACTTGAAATATAGTACAGTGGGCCAGTGTTGCCCACCTCCTGCAAGAGACAAGTCCCTCTGATAAGCACAGCTAATGTAAATGTTTTTATGAAGCCTTGAGTGGAAAATTGATAAAACTTTCCAACTCAACCAATTCAATATCAGCATCGGAACAAGTTAGCCATCGTGTCTGTGTGCATACTGAAGGGTGCCCTAGGCCCCCCAAACTCATACACTCTAAATGGGTTCTCCCATATGGTGCATAAAAACAAAGCATACGCTTAGTTTAAGAACTTCAATAGAACCATATGCATAGAGAGAAGAAACAATAATCATCTCGCAATAAAATGTGGAGTTGTCTATTCCATTGTGGGCAAATGCCCAGTCAAGCAGAGTTGGCTCAAAACAGGACCACTGAGGGTCAGGCATGGTGGCTTGTGCCTGTAAGCTTCAGTCTATGAAGTGGCTGGGGCTAGGGATCGCGGTTCGAGTTCCACCTGGGACCCGTAAGAGACCTAGTTCCAAAAAAAAAAAAAATAGCTGGGTGTGGTGCGCGCCTGTAATCCCAGCTACCTGGGAAGCTGAGGCTAGGGATTGCTTGAGTC
>PVHY01012926.1:0-42874 GCA_004024945.1 Uropsilus gracilis | reverse complement strand
ATACAGCATGGTACTAATAATTCTAATCACCATGTTGTATATTACACATTCATGATTTAACTTATAGCTGGAAATCATTTTGTCTACCCCCACCTATGGCTAGCACCAATCTGTTTTCTGTATCTATGAGTTTGGTTTGTTGTTGTTATTTGATTTGTTTTTGCTTTCTGACTGAGTCACATATGTGCTTTCTAAAGCTCTTTCCAGAGTTCACTTGGAAATTTGAATGGAAAGGACAACAGTAAAATAAGGAGACAAAATAACTAAACTATGGAAGGAACTACAGACTGAAGACAGTGAAAGATCCCCTTCTTGAGCAGGGGAACTCCAACTCTTCATTTTGGAAACAGTCTTTGTTGTCATCAATGGCTCTGCAGGTCCCCCCTCAATGAAAAAAAAAATCTGCACCAAAGCCATCCGCTTCTCCTTCATGATGATGTGTGCTGGATGCCTACATGATGACTGTGTGGGCCGTCTAAAAGAGGTCTTCCCTACTGAAGCCTCAATATGCTCACACCAAGGAGACTTGGCAGCCAGCATTGACAGATTATAGAAAAAGGCAGGGAGGTGGAAGAGATGAATAGCTCTGTTATGGCTACCAAGCCATCACTGCAACGTAGGGTCCAGTAAAGAAGGTCTGCTCCCTCTGGAACCTGGCCTCAAGCAGCTGCAAGCACCTGTCAAAATCAGCCAAAGCAGACACCAATTGCCTCAGGGTTCATCCAGGAAGACCTGGATGATCATCTCACAGATGGCCCAGGTACAGCCACTCTAAAGGGCTGTGTACTGCCGTACCAGGTACTTGTTCACACAGGCACAAGTCTGCAGATCCTGGGGAGTATGAGTAGTTGAGGGCTTGTACTTTCACTTAGAGACAGAAGGTCATTCTCCATCAAAGCAAAGTCTCCATTCTTTAAAGCTGGCACCTTCTCAGGGAGTTCACCTGGGCAAGCTGGCCTTTGAGCAACAACATGGTGCAGAGCATGAAGGGGATGTTCTTAGCAAAGATATAGACAGCACAGCAGGACTGTGACAGCAGGTCCACATAGCTCCCCACCCATACAGGGGCAAGAGGCAAACCAGGGGGAGAGGATCCAGTACAGGAATAGCAGGCAGGAAGATACAGGGTCACCAAGCCTACTCTTGCTTGGTTTTTGAAAGATTCTATATATGTGAGATCATACAGTATTGTCTTTGTTTTATTTCACTTAGCATAACAATCTCAAGATCCACCTATGTTGTCACAAATGATATGTCCTTTATTTATAGCTGAAACAATATTCCATTACACAACTACACATACAATTCATTTTCTTTATCTACCTGTCCATCAATGGATATTTAAGTTGTTTCCATTACACATCTTTTTAAATGTCCATGTAATAATCAATTGCTGGATACACCAAATTTATTTAACTACTTATGAATCATGTTACAATGTAGATTCAATAAGTCTGTGGTGGTATCCAATATGTGCATTTCCAACAAGATCCCAGGAGATGCTGATGCTGCCTGGTAGAAATTTGATGCTGGAAGGGTCCTTAAGAAATATTTGTGCTCAGTCTCCTGGCTTTAAAGAGGAGTAAAGTGGCAATTTAATTGCTCTTAAGTCCCCTTTTACTCTGCTAGATAAACCACTGCTACATAAAATATCTAATGGTACTCCCCTCAGTTCTTTTCTTCCTAATTACACTTGACACCAGTAAGAGTTGAAATTTTTCTTTCCTTGGGTTTTCATAGCAAATACTTTCTTCTCTCACAACCCCCAAAAAATCCCCTCAATTTCAGATGACAAGTATATGTCCCAGTTTTGGAAAGTACCCTGATATAAATGCCCATCCCAACTGCCTCACTTAAAAAAGAAATGAAAATTCTGCTGACCTTCCATACCCTAGTTTCAGTATCATCCTATGGGTCAGAAATATCCCATGAGTTCCATAACATAATTTTGAATCTTTACAATAAACTTCCACTTTTCTGGCCAGCCAGAGGTTCAGTAGCACAAAGAATTGGAGTAAGATGTCAGTTCTTGAGAAATGGCTGGCAAACTTGTTAAATTGAAGTATCACAGCTAGATTGAGGCCTGCTTCTTCCACTTTTCAGCTATGCAGACTAATCACTAGCCCTTCCCTTCCCACTGCCCAGCATCTCTTATATCCTTGAACAGAGGTTACTAACCTGAGGTCAATGACTATCAAGAGACTTATTTTTTAGAGACTAGGTCTCACTATGTTGCCCATGGTAGTCTCAAGAACTTTCAGACTCAGGTGATCCCTCAGCCTCCCACGTAGCTGGGATTTACAGATGCGTCACCACACCCAACTAAGAGACTTTTATTATCCCTCCAATCTTTGGAGCACAATTGAGGCACAGAACCCATAGAGGAACCAGCAGCCAGCGAGGACATCTAAACTTGCTCTATCAATTTGTTCCTCTACACAAAGGTCATGGAAAGAGCAATAATCTTATTGTTTCTTACAGATTTCTGCTATGATGAAAATACTAATAGCTAAGTATAGGGCTCTTCTATTTGCTCCTTATGTAGAATAACAGTCTGAGAAACCCTATGCAATTCTTTTTTTTTTTTTTTTTCCTGAGACTAGGTCTCACTATTTTTACCCATGGAACCACAGGCTCATGTTGCCTGTGGTACCATGAACTCAAGTAATCCCAAGCCTCAGCTTCCCAGGTAGCTGGGATTACAGGCACGCACCACCACGCCCAACTATTTTATTTTATTTTTTTTTTGGAACTAGGTCTCGCTATGTTGCCCTGGGTGGGTCTCCAACTGCGATCCCCAAACCCAGCTGCAACTCCGTAAGCTGTCACTTACAGGCACAAGCCACAGTGCTGGCTTACCCAATCCAATTCTTTAAGAAATGGGCATGCATTTTTGAGGGGAAATTTGAAATATAACTCTAAGAGGTGTATAATTTCTGGAAAGCAGCGGGCTACCTTTTCAGAAATGGGATTCACAGCTTTTTTTTTTCTTTTTTAGACGAAGGAAATTGTAAGTGTTCCATTTCATTTGAGTATTTTATTTTATTTATTTATTTATTTGTTTACTTTCTGAGACTAGGTCTCGCTACTTTTGCCCATGGAACCACAGGCTCACGTTGCCCGGGGTACTATGGACTCAAGCAATCCCCAGACTCAGCTTCCTAGGAAGCTGGGATTACAGGTGTGCGCCACCACACCCAGTTATTTTGGGCACGTGCCACCATGCCCAAGTTGAATGTTTTAAATAACTGTAATCTGTAGGGACTCTATGAAAAATACTCCCAAACTTTTATTTCCAACCAAAAAAATCTTCCAAAGTTCCAAAGCCATAATCCAAGCTGCCTCCTGTATGTAAAGAAGGTCATTAGCTTTCCTTTTCCCCAGCCAAAAAAAGAACTGCTCAGTTGCATTAAGCCAGAAACCTAGGAGTTACCTTTGATTCCTCCTTTTTCCCTCACTGTATCCAATCCAACACTAAGACTTACTGATTTTACTTTCTACATATCTCTAGAATCTGTCCAGTTCTCTGCAGTTCCACCAGTACCTCAAGTCTCACTGTCAGTATCTGTCACCAAAGTGGTCTATCTGTATCTATCCCTCCTCCAATGTGTTCACTCAGATGAATAGGAGTAATCAAGCTTCCCCCTCCACCCCACCAAACTTCTCTTGCTTCTTCAAAAAATTCCCTCAGTAGTTTCCCATCAGTCTTATATAGTAAAAGCAACAAATTCTTGAAAGGTCTGGCTTCCAGCTTCACACTGTACCACACTCCCCTCCTTTGTACTGGCCTCTTGATGCCTTTTAGTTATTTTCCTCCCAACCACCACAAAGCCTCTGCACATGCTGTTCTGTGTGGGATAGTCTGCCTGCCCCTCTTCATCTAATTAGAATTCTACTTCAAGTATCAGTTTAGGCATCTTTTCCTCAGAGAAGTCTTTCAGCATGTTTCAGGCACTCCTAAGACAGAGTACTTCTCTTAGGTGGCACCTGTTCTACATTTCTTGGTGAGATTATTGCTAACAACTCTTTCCACCACCAGACTCAAGACTCCTGAGGTAAGGGACCATGTTTGGTTCATAGTGTAGACAGTGCTTTCCACAGTAAACATCAATCGGGAGATTTAAAGGGCTGGCTCAATTCTTCCGTACGAATTCAAATTTCTCAACACTGCGGTCTGGAGGAGTCGGACATTTCTTTCAACCAACGTCTCCCTCAGGGTCATGGAGGCCCTAGTAAAAGGCTGTAGAATTAGTGGCAAAAACAAGGTGGCCTCCTCAAAGAAAAAGAACTCAGGCTTGACTGGGAGACAAAACTTGTCTTTCTGGGGACGACCGGGCCAGGGCTGGGCACAGCAGGCGCTGAAGAAATGGGTCGTCGCCGGCCCTAAGTAACCGCAGAGACCCCCAAAGCTCCAGCCGAGAAAGGGAACGCAGGCTACAATACCAGAGCTAGGGACTCGAGACCCGCGTCGCAAATAAGCTTCAGCTGAGAAGGGTCAGGTCCAGACTACACAAACCAGATGTCGCCTCCAGATTTCATAGTCAACCACCATCCCACCCCCCCATCCTCCCTATACTCACTCGGTGTCAGAACCGGGTCCACAGACCGCAGCATTGCGCCGACACGCCAAAGTCAGTCAGCGCGCTTCCCCCCCACAAAACCCAGCGCGCCTAGGCGGGACTCCAGTTCCATCCACCAATGCTGGAATCGTATTCTAGTGACATCAGAAAGATATGTCCAATAGCAGGAGACTACCTAGGGGGCGGGGCATAGGGGGCCTAGCGGGGGCGGATTGGTTCCTCCAAGTCGGAAGTGCTTGGGGAAGGACTAATTCTGAGCCAATCGTGCTGTGCCTAAGGGTGTCGGCGCGGTTAGTGGCGGCCCTGAGGACAGCGGCTGCCGCCATGATAGAGCAGCAGAAGCGCAAGGGCCCAGAGTTACCTCTGGTGCCAGTCAAGCGGCAGCGGCATGAGTTGCTGTTGGGAGCGGCGGGTTCGGGCCCCGGAGCCGGGCAGCAGCAGGCGGCGCCGGGAGCCTTGCTGCAGGCGGTAAGTGAAGTAGCAGGCGGCCTTCGTCCCTAGTCAGGTTACATTCTCGACTCACAGCTCTGCACTTGGTAATTCCCCACCGGCCTAACACCCCCACCCCCGAACCCCTCACTGCCTGGAGTTAAAACACATAAATGCTCTTACAATGGTCTAAACCCTGCGCATACTCCGTTAATAGTTCCCTGTTCGAGGACCCGCTTTCAGCCTTTTCACCGCCCTGTGAGATGGCTCTCGAATCAGAGGTTAGGACTTGAAGTCAAAACTGGGAGGGATTTTCGCTTCTAAATTTCCTAGGAATCCAGCATAGAAAAGTATGCAAAAGAGTACTTTGGTTGAATGAGGGAAGGAAGGGGATGAATGATACTTGTTTTGGAACACTGGGCCGGTTGTTTTGCCCTTTATTTCTCTGCACTAATATTAGCAGTCAAGTAACAGCTAGTATTGAGTCGTTGCACTAATTTCTTTGTATATGAAAACTCCATCTTGGTAACAGCCAAAGCATTGGGAACTGTTTCCCATTTTGTAAACGGGAGAACAAACCTAGCAAGTGGTAGGAACAGATTTTAAGCCCAGAATGCATGCTCTAGCTACGTTTCTTGTGAGATAGAGGCGGTGACAACAATTTAAAGTGTCTCTCCAGACTTGTTACCACTACTACCTTCATCACTAGCTCTTGGTCTAATCTGTTATTATCTATTTACATTTGTATCATCAGCCTATCAAATCTGCAACCAGGCAAATCCTAAACATTAGTTCACATTACTTCTCTTCACTCAAGGGTAAACCAAAATCATTTCAATCTTTTGCCTTCTTTCCTTTTAACACTGATCTACCAATCTATTGCTCACTCTGCCCCAGTCACAGTGACTTGTGTTCCTGCCTTAGAACCTTTGCATTTGCTACTCCTTCCACGGAAATTGTTCCAGATGTCCATTCCAACACACTCAAGTCCTTCAAATCTTGCTGAAATACTACTTTTTCAGTTTGTTTTCCTGACCATCCTACTTTAAATTGCATCCCTCCACACTCTAAACCACATTCCAGCTTTGTTTCTTCTCTGTTGCATATACCACTCTGTATGTTTTACTTATTTTCTCTCTCCCTTACTTATTTGTCCCTCTCTCCCACTACAAAACAAACTGTTTGTTTGGAGAGTGTTTGGCATCTAGTGTTTTTTAATGTTTAAGCTGAAAACTGCTGAAGAGACTTGGGGATTATTAATAGTGTCTAGTCTTCTGATAAGACTATCACCTCAGTTTCAGTGAATTGCTCAAGTCTAGCCATAGCATCCAAGTCCCTAATCAGAACAACTTTTCCAAATAATTTGTATACTGCAGGGTTGTTGGAAAACTCATTGATTAAATGAGCAATAAACTGGGGAGACAGTATTAAATAATGCAGGTAGGTCCCCTATACTTGGGTCTTTTCTAGTTCTGACTGGAGAAATAAAATATGTAAATAAATATTTAAGTAGGGTAATTACTGTGGTGATAAGTGCTATGAAGAAATGAGGTAGCGGTAGTAGAATGCAAAGGGGAGGTAACTGGCTCTTTGAATTTGAGTAATCAAGGAAAGACTTTGAAAAGGAAGCATTCGAAAGGAGACAAACCAAGAACATTCCTATCTCAGCAACAAGATCCTGAGGCAGAAATAACTTTAACATGTTTGAGTTAAAAACTGGCTATGAGATGGGAGAAGAGTTAGTGTAACAGATTCAGGAAACCAGCAAATCATAGTGGAAGCATGAGTTACATCAGAAGAATTGCTGGAGCAGGCACGGTGGCACGTGCCTTTAATCTCAGCCTACAAGCGCAGACCGAGGCTAAGAATTGCTTGAGTCCATGGGTTTGAGACAACCCCAAGCAGCATAGCAAGATCTAGTCTCAAAAAATAGCTAGGTGAGGTGGCACATGTGTGTTATCCTAGCTACCTGGGAGACTGAGTCTGGGAATCACTTGAGTCCAGGTACCCCAGGCAACAAAGCGAGACCTAGTCTCAAAAAAAAAAAAGATTTGCCACTCCCTAAATGAGAAGTCCCAAGTTTTTCCCTTGTCTTTCTGTGTACCCACCCACCTCTCAATTTTGCGGCTCCCTTTTCCCTATTTGCAGCAACTGTTCTGTACTTGACTCTTGTTTAGGGGCCTCCACGATGTTCTTCCCTTCAAGCTCCAATCATGCTGCTCTCAGGACATGAAGGAGAAGTGTATTGCTGCAAGTTTCATCCCAATGGATCAACCTTAGCATCTGCAGGATTTGACCGACTGATATGTAAGGCATAGTTTTGAATCTGAAATGATTGCTCTTTGCCAAGTAGATGTTACTTCTTACAGCCCTCTGTGCTACCTGAAGTATCAGTCTGAATTGGTAATATAACTGTGGCTAACTTGCTAAAATAGGGGCATGAAAATGTTGAATGGCCGGGCATGGTGGCTCGTGCCTGTAAGCTTCAGCCTATGAAGTGGCCAGGGCTAGGGATTGTGGTTCGAGTCCTGCCTGGGGCCATAGCGAGACCTAGTTCCAAAAAAAACCAGCTGGGTGTGGTGGTGTGTACCTGTAATCCCAGCTACCTGGGAAGCTGAGGCTGGGGATTGCTTGAGTCTGTGGTACCCTGGGCAACGAGAGCCTGCAGTTTCACGGGCAAAAATAGTGAGACCTAGTCTCAAAAAAAAAAAAAAATGTTGAATGATCTTGGCTATAGAATTTCTGTCCATATAAAGATAGAAGGAATTTGTTTCAATTCCATTTACTATAGTTTAGGGAAGTCTTCATCATGGATGCAAATCTTGAGTTGATTTAACAAGACAGGAGACCTAGACTTAACAGTTTAGGAGTAGTGAAGAGAGTAATTAAGAACTTTTTCCCCAAGGTATGAGACCCTCCTCTTAATATATAATTAGAATCATCACATATGGGGAAAACAAGGGAATCTATCCTAAAGTGGTAGTTAATTTAGATAATTTACTTGAACATCATTAGAAATCTACTCTCAGATTGTTACTTGCTAGTGAGAACTATCCATATTTTTGAAAAAGAAGAATGAGTTTGGGGTAGTCATGAGAAGATAACAGACAATAATGAAAGCCTGATTTTTCCTTCTGGCATTATTCCCCTATTGTGAGAGAAACAAGTCCTTTTGCTCTGTGCTGATAACTCAGGATCTCTGAGTAAAAGACATCTGTATTCGCTGTCCTTGTTGATTTAGGTGTTCTAGTTTTGTGATCATTAAGTTTACGAGTGGCTAAGCACCCGAAAGACGTAACATTCTGAAGTACTGATATGCTTAATTTGCTTTTAAAAGCTAGAAACAGTTTTATTAACAGAAAGTAACTTTGTGTATGTATATGTACTTTATTTTGTACTTAAATCCTCTTTAATAACACTCATAAAATTTCACTCTTGGCAGGACTAGGCTCCCTGAGGATAGGAACTATATTCATTTACCTTATTTTACACCCAGTACCTGACATAATAAGTACTTAGTGCACACGGAATAAGTAAATATAGCTCAAAATCAGTATCATGTGACCCTCAAGCCAGTTGCAGTTTTCTTGATTTTGCCTAAGTGCCATCATTTTGTTATCTGCTTTTACTCATAGCAGACAAGTAGGAATGAATGCCAGCTTTTTTTTTAAAGGAAATAACTTGATTTTATAACTATATACATTAGTACCCACCCCCCTTTTTTTTTTAAGAGACTAGGTCTCACTGTGTTGCCTGGGGTAGTCCCAAACCCAGACTCAAGTGATTCCTAGCCTTAGCCTCCCAAGGCTGGGATTAAAGGCTTGCACCACTGCACCTGGCTCCCCCCCCTTTTTCTTACACCTTGTGAAGTGTGGAAATACTGCTGCTATTTTTATTTCTGTATAGGGAAATTGATGTCGCTGGTAGAACAAAAAGTTTTCCTCCAGAGTAGAATTGCAAAGTTGTTGCCCTGATAAATTTCCAAGTTCCCTTTTATGGTCAGTAATGTTTTCTTTTGCCTAATAATACAGAACTCCCTTCTCCCTAACAGTGTTGTGGAATGTCTATGGGGACTGTGATAACTATGCTACCTTGAAAGGACACAGTGGAGCAGTGATGGAGCTGCATTATAACACAGATGGCAGGTGAGTGTTCTACAGTGTTGAGTGGCAGCTATATCGCATATTAAATCCTCTTGACTTTCTTTTGCATTTCATCTTTTGAATTTTCTCTCTCAGGATACCCGCAAAAGTGACTATGTTTTCGAGCAACTCCATTATTAACCTATCACTGTGACCCCAAGCATGGTGTTTATTGCTCTTTGTATCCACCATTCATTATATCAGCAATTAGCTACATGTGTCTTCTTTTTAAGACAAAACAAAATGTAGTTTTAATTTTATGTAAATTATCTATTATTATAAAAGTAATGTAGTTTATTTTGAAAAATAGCCCATAATCTTAGCATTTTAAAGATAATTACTGTTAATGTCTTGACACTTCTTTCTTAAGCCTTTTTCTTACTCAAGGCTGTTTGATTTTCACATTTACTGTTAGACTTATATATATAAGTTTGTCTGCTCCTTTGAATCCTTAATTTTATTCACCTAATATACACGTTTGTCATAACATGCTATGCATAATTTTATTGAAAACTTCTTAATTTTAGAATAATTATAGGTATATGGAAATGTTATGCAAAATCAAGTATTCCAATTAGGAATGTTGATAAAAATTCATTGTTTTATATCTTTTCTCTCTATTATCTTAGGACTCCCTGAATCAGCTGGTACATAATCTGCTATGCATTTTTCCTATTAATGTTTGAGTAAAGAAAACATTATAAAGTCAGTTATCACTTAGAGATCATCATCAGAAACAAAAACTTTGATTTTTTTTTAAGAGAAAAGGTTAAACTTACTGAGCCGTTGATCAGGAGGTCTGTCTTACCTCTGCAGCAAGGAATAATTAAACATTTCCAAGTGGAAGGATGCCTTATGTGTAAGGTGTTGTCTGTCGCAAAGGTGGAAGAGATTGAAAAAAACTGGTATTTTAGATATACAATGTATCATGGGGACTGACAGAAGGAAATTTTTTTTTAATATTTCATGAGGTAGACCTATAACTATGTCTGAAACATTATTTAAATGTTCATTATTTAAAAATAGAGTGAAGTATTCCAATATCATGCCAAACTGTCAGGGCACAGCATGTTCTACTCTTGAATATTTTGGCAAGTGGAAAAGATAAATCATTATTGTTTGTCTTCATTTAGTTCTTTTTGTTTTCCTCTTACTTTCTAGTATGCTCTTCTCAGCATCCACAGATAAAACTGTGGCAGTATGGGATAGTGAAACTGGTGAGAGGGTTAAAAGGCTAAAGGGACATACTTCCTTTGTGAATTCCTGTTATCCAGCAAGGAGAGGCCCCCAGCTTGTCTGCACTGGCAGTGACGATGGTACAGTGAAGGTGGGTGTTGTTTGTCTGTGTGTTGCCTTATTTTTTTATTATTTTGTAATTTTCATACATTATTGGTCACATTTGTATGGTTGTCATTTCCCTTAGGTTTGGCCCTCTCTTCCATGTTGGCGCCCCCATTCCCCTCCTTACTCCCCCCCCATCCCCTTTCCCTACTCAGGTTGCTCTAGCTACTTTCACTGCAAGTCATTGGTCCATGTTTGGCCCACTGGTCTTTTCTTTTTTTGAGGCTATAACCTTTCTCCTGGGTGCGTACTAGTGCTCCTGGACAGCAACAAATGAGACTGCTCGGATCTCCAGGAGTAGCTGAGGCAGATAATCAGGCTGAACGTGTTAGAAACTTGTAGGACAAATACGTGGTGCACTTCTCCAGGACCTTTCTGGTGTCTGTCATGTGTTGCTGGTTCTGTGCTGTACACTTCTGATATTTTGGTTTGGGAATTCAACCCCCAGCTGCTGCTCGTGCAGGTGTTCCCTTCTGGGGATGTTTTGCCATTTTTGAGGTGATATAATATGCCCTAATCTTGGCTTCCTACCTATTCTATACCTTCCTCTTTGTTTTCAGCAGTCAAAACACTTTTTTTTTTTTTTTTTGAGACTAGGTCTCGCCATTTTTGCCCATGGAACCGCAGGCTCATGTTGCCTGGGGTACCACAGACTCAGGCAATCCCCATCCAGCCTCAGCTTCCCAGGTACCTGGCATTAAAGGCGTGCACCACCACGCCCAGCTATTTTTTGGGACTAGGTCTCACTGTGTTGCTCTGAGCAGGACTCGAACTGCGATCCCTAGCCTCAGCCACTTTATAGGCTGAAGTTTACAAGCATGAGCCACCGTGCCCGGCTTTGTTTTCAACAGTCAAAACACTTTTAAAAATAAGTTTAAAATAGGCAGTGTGGTACGTATTCTACAGAATAATATTAAGAATTATTTTGACTTGGAATATAATGGATCACCTTGGATTTTGGGCGGTTCGCTTTTCTGATCCTCAGTTTCTCCATCTTTAGAACAGTGACAGTAGTATACATGTCTTATGAAGTTGTGAAATTAGTGTATAAAAATCTCTACATCGTTTTAGTGAATAGGATGGGATCTTAAAGGTCATTTAGTCCAGTGATTTCCACCCTGTCTGTACATCAGAATCACCTGAAGAACCTACTGTGATCATTATTTGGGAACTTATTCTTGTTTATTTCCACATTTAGCTTCCTTTTCCCCTCATGTTCTCTTCTCTGTGGTCTCTTGTTTATCCTTTCTTCTTTCACTTTCCTGAAATATGCAGTATTCACATTTCTAAAGGTGACTTTTTAACCAGTTCTGTATTTTCAGTTGTAAAGTATTATTTGCAACTAATGTAAGTTGTATATACTTAAAATAAGTTGTACAGTTTGCATATGCCTTTTAGTTGTCAGATTACATTTTGTTGTTTTCTGTTGACTATAATTGTAAGTACATGAATTTAATAATTTCTGCTTTTCTGGAGGGGAGAAATAAATGTTGTATTTTAATTGTCAGTGTTCTCAACAGAAGATAAAGCTTTCAAATAACCCTTGCATTTTCAGTCTGGAAGTAGTATTTTGGGCATTATCTATCCCTGTAGTTTTTTGAACTATTTTTTTGCAATTCTTTCTTTCATTAAAACAAATATGTAAAATCCACCATCTCTGTATAAATCATCCCTTTTTGTCCACAATTCAATCCTAGAGCCATTTAGGTAGACTAAGACAGACAAGTTAAAGTAGCCTGGTGTGGTGGTAGAGCCCAAGTGAACTGAAGAGAGCATTCACACAAGGTTGTGGTGGGAGGAGTAGTCTGTGCTAGGGTGTTAGAGACTAACTAGGATAAGGAGAAAATCTGAGCCAGGCATGGTGGCATGCACCTGTAATCCCAGCTACCTATGAGGCTGAGCTAGGGATCACTTGAGTCCGCAGGTTTGAGACAACCCTGGACAACATAGCGAGACAGTCTCTTGGGGGGAAAAAAGGAAGAAATCCGCACGATTCAGGGTAGATAGCCCAGTGAAAGGAATTGCAGAGGAAGGAAGGGAGAACAACAAAGCATGGAGAGTCAGTTTCCTAGCAGCATCTACATGTTGGTGGCAGAGGCAGTGAGGGTGTCATAACCTGAGCTGAGGGTGCCTACACAGGGTAGGAATATTCGGGTAGGAAGCCTGAGGCGAAGCAGAATGAGGATGGCTTCCCTAGGGAAGGGCAGCCTAGAGAGGGATAGTGGAGACCATGAAGAGTGAAGAGCAGTTCACAGCAGGAATGACCCGAGTCAAGTGAAAATGGGCACTACTTTGAGTCATTCCACAGTGGAAATCACAGTCAAACAGGGAAAAACATCTGTGTAGGGAAGGGGAGAAAAGGATAGGGCAGATTAGTTACATTCGGAAAGCTTGATCAAGTAAGTAAATGATGAGTATGACAGATTTCTCAGTGTCTGAAAGAAGTTCTCTGACACGAAGTATCACTATGAACCAAGACTTTCAGTATGTAAATAGATATAGGGAAAATAGATCTAAATGTTTGTTATATATCTGTGTCTATTTATATGTAGATTGCTTAACTGTCCCCTGAAAACTTAGGAACACCACCACCCCAGGAGCAAAGAACACATCTGCTGTGCAGGTCTTGACCTTTCAATACAGTTTTCCACTGAAAGGAACCAGGGTTCCTTATTTCAGAGAAAGTACATGATGCGTCTGGAACATCTTGTGCCAGACAGTTTGTCAAAAGAACTTCTTGATCAAATGACCAAACTGAATGTTGTAGTAATGGGAGAAATCAAAATTGTGAGCTACTTGTTAGGACACAGTGAAAATGCGGCATCATTCAGTGATATTCCTGCCAAAGATGGGTAACCTGCATCTCATCTTGATGAAACATCAGACAAACCAAACTAAAAGACCGTCTAAAAATTACTGTCCTATAGTTTTCAAAAGTGTCATGATCATAGAGCTCTAGAACAGTCTGAGGAAATCTTCTGGTGAAAATATGATAGCTAAATTCAGCACATGATTCTGAGCTGAATGCTTTTGCAATGAAAGACTTTGGGACAAATGGTAACATTTGAATGAGCTCTGAGCATCAAATAGTAGTAATGTGTCACTGTTAATTCCATTGATTCTGATGGTTGTGTTAATTATATAGCAGAGTAGCTGTGGAAAAACACACTGAAATATTTGGGAGTGATGGGACATTAGTGAGTTACTGTCAGGTGATTTACAGGTAGGGAGGTGGGAATTCTCACTTTTTGATAAGTTTATGGATATTTCAAGTCTTAAAAATGGGTATATGTAGGCTGGGCATGGTGTTGTGCACCTATAATCCCAGTTATGTGGGAGGCTGAGGATGGGGATCACTTGATTCTGCAGGTTTAAGACAACCCTGGGGAACATAGCGAGACCTAGTCTCTTAAAAATATTTTTAAAAATAATAATAACTGGGTGTGGCAGTGCGCGCCTGTAGTCCCAGCTATTCAGGAAGCTGAGGTTGGAGGATCACCTGAGCCCAGGAGTTCTGGGCTGTACTGTGCTATGCTTGGGTGTCTGCACTAAATTCAGCATCAATATGGTGACCTTCCGGGAGCAGGGAACCACCAGATTGCCTAAGGAGGGGTGAACTGGCCTACGTCAAAACGCCTGTGCTGATCAAAATAATCTTAAAAATGACAATATGGAACTAAAATTTAAAGGATTTGAATCAAACGTAACTATGATAACTTTTGGTATAAAGACAAAAATTGATTTGTTCTGAATAAGAATATTTGTTCTGTTAAGACAAAGATTGTTATAAGTCTGGGAAGATAAGGGGGGGCCAAATTACCATGGTCTTAAGTTGCAAAATAAGAGATTTATTAGACTTGGTTCTGTAGTTAAAGGAGTCAGTTGGCAGGCTGTTGTGTCTCTCGAAGAGGAGCAAAGCACTCTTCTTGGACCATATCTCAGAATAACAGACTAAGCCTTTTTAGTCATGTTTTTGTGAAGTTGAAACTACTTTTCAACTTAAACCATGAGAATTTGGAGGAAGAGACATGTTAGCACAAAGATTCTACTTGTTTACTACAAGATTAAGTTTCAACCTCTGACCTTTACAAAAATTCCACCACCAATTCCTTTATTTTTTATCATAGCCCTTAAAACTTGTAACACAGTTTGTCTTCTGTATGAAGTGACCCATACCCTTAAAACATTTCCCCATGGATCCATCCTTTCAAGCCTGTCAGTTATTTATTATTTATTGAGACTTCTCTGTTCACACTTTAAAAATATAACTCCATTTTGTATTTTAATTTTTTAAGTTTTGTTTTTTTTTAAGTGGAATCATATTGTCTACTTTCACTTGACTATGGAGTTCTTCACCTTTCTTCTCCTTTTACCACTAGATCAATCAGCTTTTTAAAGAAAATTTTACTTTTTAAAACAAAACACATACTACTTTGGTAATTATAAGAAATTAGGACATTTTAACACTTTTCAGTTAATGTAATATTCATGTAATGTCAGAACTAAATTCCATTCCTTGTTTTGCTCTTGTTCTTCATCAGATAAATTACTTCTTTGAGGAATAATTTTTCAACTCTTAACAATTCCGCTTACCCTGGAAACTCTTAATTAACACAGTATCTTTTAAATATTCTTATCACAGCTCACGTCAAGGAATGCATTAATACATGAACTGATAGCCATCTCAATTCTCTGATACCTGCTTTCCTGTAATTTTTTAATTGAGATAAAATTCATATAACATAAAATTCACCACGTTAACTGTTGATACAGGCATACAGTTCAGTTGCAGTGTTGTGGGACCATCACCACAGTCCCATACCACATCTGTCTCCATGGAATTTCCCATTCTGGACCTAGGGATGTACTGTTCAATTGCTTTTTGAGTGATGGTGTTATAGACTCATGTTCTTCTATTTCAGCTTTGGGACATCCGGAAGAAGGCAGCCATCCAGACATTTCAGAACACCTACCAAGTGTTAGCTGTGACCTTCAATGACACAAGTGATCAGATTATTTCTGGTGGAATAGACAACGATATCAAGGTATGTTTGATATTTACATTACGTTTCTTTTTACCTATCCATTCAGAGGTGAATCTTTTCAGATATCTGAGATTGTGGAGTAGTTAAATAGCATCAATTTAATTTGGCAGTTATATGAAGCAAATAAAGAATAGCATTCCCCACCTCAAATCTTTTGAAACTTTTTGAGAGAAACTAGGGAAAGGAGTTTTTGGGGAGTCTATAGCAAAGAACGAGAAAGTGGTGTAGGAGAAAGAGCTGGTAAACCATGTGTCAGTATAGTATACCCCACATTTCTGAGTAATTGACTTGGGTTTTAATTCTGTTTTCACCATTTTCTAATTTTCTGTGATTTCAAGCAACTTCTTTAGTCCTCTGTTTTCTTTTATGTACCTTGATGGTGATGATAATTACAATAGTAGCTATCTTGGGGTCATACAGGCTACATGAACCTAATGTGTTAAGAGCAGCTAGCACAGTTACTAGACATAAGAGGTGCCCATAAACTTGAAGAGGCCTGCACAATTTGTGTCTGCCTTAGTGAATTCCTTAACATTTTATATAACACATGATTACATATAACTAATACACAGAAATCAGATTACTGTGGTTGATTTTGTTTTGTTATATTACTAAGGTGTGTGCTGAAAAGATATGAGACAATTAGAATATCATCTCTAACACCACCGTTCTTATGTATTATGGGGAGAGTAATTGCCCTAGGTCCCAAAAGGCCTCTTAATTATCCTCAACTCCTTCCTGATTTCTTTTTAACTGCAGGAGATGCCTTTTCCATCAGAAATAGATTTAGGGAATGTTAAACATGAAAAAGGCTTAGATATCTAGTCCATCCCTCTTATTTTAAGGTGATTGTGAAACCCAAGGAGGTTAAGTGATTTGACCAGGGTCATATAGTTGAATACTTGGTCAGCGGTAGAGTTAGGAGCAGCACTTCAGAGGGTAACTAATGTGTTCACTTACTGCTTCTAGTCAACAGGTTCCTTTAAGCATTTGGAGCTTAAGAGTCTTAAGTTCTCCCTTGACAAGTCACTGTATCAGGAGACACTCCTGAAAGAATAGGTTTGTTTGCTCATCTGATTACCTGTTCTAACAAAATGGGGACAAGTAGAGAATGAGAGCCCCTTTTAAAATCAGAGTTAAGCAAATTCTTTGTATATTTGTTAGTATATATGCTGATTCTGCACAGCTTATGGGACATTCTTCTTGAGGCTAGGATTGACATAGGGAAATGAATAAAAGAAGAAAATGTTTCTTTGCTTGATGGCTTGAAGATCTGACTGACAATTCTTTGGCATTTCTTCACCTGAGCACTAGTCAGAATGGAAATTTAGCTGACAGTTTAGTTTTTTGTATTAATATATTGGCTAAGGGGATGGACTAGATCCCCACTGACTTTTCCATCCTCACATTCCTTCAGTTATTCAGGAAGGAAGAATTTTTCTAAAATGCATGCCTTCCATGCCACCTTTCTGTGACTCCCTGTGAGGAAGATAAAGTCCAAGTCAGACATTGAAAGCCCTGCATGAGCTAGCCTCTTTATACCTGCCTCTCAAGCATTGCCTCGTCCCCCTTCTCCTGATTTTCTACTATCCAACAAGTTTTTTATGCTTCCAGTACCTAACTTGGGAATTATCTATTTTGTCTAAATAAAGACTACGTCTTTACTCTTTTATTCCCTATTCAACTCATTCATGTCTGTGGAACCTACCCTTTCTCACTCCTGTCCCTATTTCACAGGAAAATTAATTTCTGTGCTTTCTTACTCTCATGCTTTGTACATCATTTATCTGTTTTCCCTGCTAGACTAGAAAGCTCCAAAGAGCAAGGACTATCTTTTGTTTCTTTTTTTTTTTAATTTTTCTTTTAGTGTCCAACAGTGTCTACCTCTTACAGATGCCCAGTATTCTGTCAGCAGCTTATTAGGTCATTTGCAAAATTATTTGCTTATATTAGTCTGACTTGTTCTTTCTGTGGCAAATCCCAGATAAAATTTGGCTCTTCACAAACAATGTGTGCAGCCCTCAAGGACAAAAATCTGGAAATAGCACCCAAGTGCTATGAAGGATGGCAAATTGCATTCTCTCCTAGTTGATGAGGAGCTTGATTTCCACAATGCTTTTCTCTATAAAGAGGAAGAACAGCTTGAACAAAAAATGTCAGCCAATTCAAGCTCACCTGATTATTGAGGCAGCAAACATCCTGACACAAAAATGATTGTATATAAAGTATGCTGAGTTCCACACATGAATGAGTTATTGATGGGGAAAATGGAGTTGTCTCTCCTATGTATTGCTCTGATATGCAACCTCAAATTCATTTCTAAATGAGGAAGGTGCCTTCCTTAAAGATATAGCAAATTTTGTTTGCTCTTAGAAAAACTACCTGACAGTTTTTGAATTTAATTAAGAGAAAATTGTGTATACTCCCAGTGACCTTAACAAAATTGCTGTTCTCTTTTTATGTGACAATATGAAAATTTCTACTGACTTTAGTATATTTTCACATAGTTCTAGTCTCTACAAGTTTTTTCAAACTGTTTTATATTTTTCTTTTCTGATGACTTTTAACAACATTATATAATACATTTTGTCTTCAGAATTATTTTTAGGATTTTCTTAATAGCTACCAATTATTGAGGACCTGCTATGGACCAGGCAAAAACTAAAAGTGTTCTCTTTGTAATCCTTACTATGTTCATAAGAAGTGCGTGATGAGCCGGGCATGGTGGCACATGCCTGTAAGTGGCAGCCTAGGAAGCCATGGCGGGGACCAGGGATCACGGTTCGAGTCCCACTTGAGGCAAGGTAGCGAGACCTAGTTCCAAAAAAATAGCTGGGTGTGGTGGTGCGCGCCTGTAATCCCAGTTGCCTGGGAAGCTGAGCCTGGGTATTGCTTGAGTCCGTGGTACCCCGGGCAACATGAGCTTGTGATTCCATAGGCAAAAATAGTGAGACCTAGTCTAAAAAAAAAAAAAAAAAGTGCGTGATGTTATTCTCATAAATACTAGAAGCAGGCTCAGGGAGGGTTAGTGGCCCAATAACACAATAGCACATAACTCTCAACTCTGATTCAGTCTGACCCCTAAACCCCCTCTTTCCACTCTTTAGTGGTGTTTCCTGCATACAAACTTGTTGTATTGCAGTGTGCTCCTGAGCCATAACTCACTGCACTATCTAATGTTAGGTTATTTTCAGCAAAATTATTGCTCTAACTTGTCTTACCCAGGCAACAGTCAATTTGCAATTAATTTGTCTTTTGATGCATATGTTTTTTCTTTGTGTGTGTGTATGGTGTGTACATATTATCAGAGTAAATGAAATTTTAAGCATCTATTGTTTTACATTCAATCATAATTTCTTTTTCAGATGATATGTTTTTATATAGCTATAATTAATTACTAAAAATCATTACAGAAAGCATTTTAGATGCCTCTTCATTTTTAAACACCTAAGTTTGTTGTGGTTAGAAAATAACCTAAAATTTCTCATTTTTTGTTGATTTTGGCTTAATATTTAGCATTCATTAGTTTATATCCATCTAGTCAAACATAGTAACTGACTCCCTTTTTTGGAAAGATAAGAATTTTTTTTTTTTTTTCATTTTTTTAAAATGGTTCCTGGGATGCCTTCTTCCCCCCCCCCCCCAACCCCTATGGTCTGTCCATTCACTCAGACTCTTCTCTTGTTTGATGATTTATGTTCAGTCCATAGGTCTCTCTTCCTTTTCTGTGGTTGTGTCTGTTTGACAGTTGAGGGACTGTTCCTGGTACACAGCATTCTGTGTGTGAAGGATTGTAGTCTTAGCTTTGCGTTGGGCAGCCTATCCGTGTTCATTTGAGGTTTAACCATGTCTTCTCATTGCTGGCTGCCCGTTCCAGTCTATTCTCCCAGTATATCCATTGCCTCTTTACCCCATAGCTCTGCCTTCTGGCTTTGGGGGCCTTGCTCTGAGTCATTTCCTGTAATGAGATTTCTCAGAGAGGTTAGGCATCTACCAACGGCCTTTGTGGATGATCTCCACTCTCTCCCTTTGCAGATTTGTTGTGGAGCCAATTCCCCAACTCTGTGGGCTTCCTTTCCCATGGTGCGGGAGGGATTCTTTGTTTTCTTGGGTGGCATATCCCGAAATGAGGTCTTGGTTCATCCATTCCTAACGAGTTTGTAGGTGCACTTCAGTGATAGGTCTTCATCATTGTTGTTTCTCCAGTCCATTATGTTCTATTGATAGTCCTCCAGCGTCCTGCCCAGTTGTATTGGCAGGATCCTTATCCAGTCCCTCACATGTTCTTTGTTGCTGTTTGCAAAGTTTGTTTTTCTTATTCCTCCTGAGGACTAAGTGGAGTGAGTAAACAGGCAAGACCTCCTTCCCTCCACCCCCCGTTTTCCCTGACCCTGAGTGGATCTTTTGCGCTGGGCCAGTCCAGGTCTCCCAGGCCAGCCCCTGAGGCCCTCTTACCAGCCAGCTTGACGGCGGAGGGTGCTCGGTGAGTGCGCAATTGGTGCTGCCAGCCAGAGGCTGGCTGGCAGCTGCGGAGGCATAACCAGATAAGAATATTTTTCTGTATTTTGTGGTAAAATAGTAATTGACCCAAAGCCTAAGATTATGAAGGAATACCAGTTTTTCAGGTAGTTGGCTCTCACTCTTCATTATTCTCAATTTGATTTCTGAAAGCATATTTTTCTGTTTGTTTTTGCAGGTCTGGGACCTGCGCCAGAACAAGCTAACATACACTATGAGAGGCCATGCAGATTCAGTGACTGGCTTGAGTTTAAGTTCTGAAGGCTCTTATCTCTTGTCCAATGCAATGGACAATACAGGTAACTGAAACAGAAACTCTCCAGTGTCCAGTCAGTGTGCATTGAGTGCTGGAAATGTGTACTGGGGTAAAATGGGGGGAGGGTCCAAGGAGAACGAGTCATGGTTGGCTTGCAGTTTTCTATCCAGGGCTGTTAATGGAGCACGTTATAGAGATGTTTTAGAAGCAGTGGTCAAGAAGCCACGATTCTAGTTCATTTAATCTCTTGAACAGCTTTACGTACAGCATTTCTCCTCTGGGCATTATAAAATAAGAGAACTAGACTTAGATTTTTAAGGCCTGTTTCAACTGTTAGGCTATGGATCCACTCAGGGTACAAGAAACTCTTAGTGAGTGATGGCATTTATTGAGAAAGGTGTGTTTTTTGTATTTTTGTTTTTGAGTCTAGGGCTTGCTGTGTTGCCCAGGGTTGTCTTGAACCCATGGACTCAAGTGATCCCTGTCCTCAGCCCCCCAGGTAGCTAGGATTACAGGTGCACACCACCACGCCTGGCTATTTTTTTGAGACTAGGTCTCCCTGTGTTTCCCAGAGTTGTCTCAAATCCATGAACTCAAGTGATTCCTAGCCTTAGCCTCCCAGATAGGTGAGATGACAGGTGCACGCCACCATGCCTGACTGAGAAAGGTGAAAATTTTTTTTAAGGCTTGGTCTCACTGTGTTGCCTGGGGAACTGCAGACTCATGTACCTGAGCCTCCCAGGTAGCTGGGATTACAGTTGCGTGCCACCACACCCAGCTATTTTTTTTGAGACTTGGTCTCCCTATGTTGCCCAGGGTTGTCTCAAACCCATGGACTCAATGATTCCTAGCCTTAGCCTCCCACATAGCTCAGATTACAGGCCTGTATCACCACATCTGACTGAGAAACTGCAGACTCACATTGCCCGGGGGACCACGGACTCAAATGATCCCCAGCCTCAGCCTCCTAGGTAGCTGGGATTACAGGCACATGCCACCATGCCCAGCTATCTTTTGAGACTAGGTCTTGCTATGTTGCCCTGGGCAGGTCTTGAACCTGCAAACTCAAGCAATTCCTGGTCTCAGCCTCCCTTCCTAGACTGGGATTAAAGGCGCACACCACTGCGCTCAGCCCCAAGGTGAGATTTTAAAGACCCATCCAAGGCAGTTCTCAAGCTGAAATTTTCAGTAGGTACTAAGTTTGCCTGCTCAGTAGACCTAGTCATACCTCAATTGTGCTTTTTTTACCAGTAGATCTTCCTCACTCCAAAGTTTTGGTGTGACAAGAGGTTCTAATTAAACTGTCTCAACAGGTTTAAATTTATAGGAAAACATTTTTTAAAAAATCAGCCATCACAGAGATAGTTGACATTCTCTGTGGACATCTATTCCCCATTATACATTCCCAAAAACAATAATCAGTATGCTGAATTTGATGTTTATCATTCCTGTGGTATTTGAAAACTTTAAATCACACATATGAATAAATAATATATTATTTTGCATAGTTTATAATTTTGCAATTATGGTATTGTAATATGTATACCTATCTGTAACTTGGATGGGTTTGCGATAGGGAAAAAAGACAGAGAGGACTTGTTAAATTATATGTGTAAATATTGGAGAAATTTGGAAATGCCTCTCTGGTGTACAAGTTCATAGACTTATCCAGAACGAAAATATTTTCACTGATATTTTGTAACAAAAACTGTCTGGCAAATGGGTACTCAATAACTATTTATTGACTGAAATGACCAGCCTTAACAGAATGCTCTATTTTCAACTCAATGGCCAACTTTCATGCATAGAGTTTCTCCTTTTATATCTAACTTAAAAGGTTAGTGTTAACCCTTGCACACGAAAATAAATTGACATCAAGTGGCTCATTCTCCTATAGGTATAGCATTATTATAGCAATGGCTATACAGACTGTGAGTGTTAATACTTACACATACGATGATTTCAGTAGATTTACCACTAATTCTGTCGTTTTTCAGAGTAAGGAAAGAAGAGAGCCCCTGGGTGATTGTTAAATTAAGAATTCTTGTTATGGCTACATGATAAAGCAAAACTGGAATTAAAGTTTGCTTTTCATGATTCTTGGCATAGTACTCGTTTGATATAGTTCACTTTGTTCAGGTTTAGATTCTGAAGTGTCCCATGAGCAAAATTAGAAAAGGTCAGTCCTCAGTTTAGTTTTCATGGATTCATTGCCACAGTCTTCAGGGATACTTAATTTATTAAATTGAAACTTGGCTACAATGAGTTGGTGGACAAATCACTTGCAAATGTTTTGCTGAAATTACTGTCATACCCAGCTAACTTTTCCTTACCTACCCCCTCACCTTTCCTGTGTTCTTAGTCCTTGTTAACGGAACTTGAATGTGTTTCATTCCCATTACAAAAAGGATCCTCACCAACTAATAACTGAATGTCCCTGGGAAATACCATCTGTCATTGGCAAAATATTGATTTTAGCTGGGTCGTCAGGAGCCTTTTACTGTTAGCTGTTTTGGTTTGTTTGAATTTGCAGTTCGAGTCTGGGATGTCAGGCCATTTGCACCCAAAGAGAGATGTGTAAAGATATTTCAAGGAAATGTGCACAACTTTGAAAAGGTGAGTTCTGCATGCATAGGAATTTTACTGTCCTTTTGGTTCAAGAAACAATTTAGGATGAGGCCTAAGGATAGAGAACAGTAGCTCTACTAAGAAGGAACTTTATTCCATTAACACTTTTATTTAAACTTTTTTTGCCAGAATAGAAGCATAAAGAAGGCGATCACATAGGGCCTGCCATCAAATTTAGAACTTCTGACTACACTGTCTACCCTTAAGATGGCATTTCTGTTCTTTAAATTCCTTGGGGACTTTGACCCTCTTAGCTTCCTATTTCTTATGAGACCCAGGCTGCTATGACTATTACCCAGATGGCCTCCCTCACCTTCCCAGTGACCCCTGTTAGAAGCCTGAGAATACATCACTCCCCTCAATAAGCACTCCAGCCCAACTTCTGAGAGACAGGACTTTTTCCTAAACCTTCAAATCCCAGATTTGCTCTGAAAGCAGTATATGACATCACCCCAGATAATTTAATAAAGATTGATGACTTTCTTTTGAGAACTAATTGAGAATCAGTTTCACTTTGTAGATCAACTCTTTTGTTGTTTGTATTCTTATTTTCCTTCAAACAAACAAAAATTTTTAATGGCGAGCAAGATAAATGGAATAAAGGGAGCCTCCATTTGTAGGCAGAACGAAATTTTATTGCCAGGCTCACTTTCATGTAAATTAAGCATTTTTCTGCAGTGGGTTTTATATGGTATGAAATTACAAAGTGTGCTGCCTTGGGCCACAGAATATAAAATAACTGATGCTCATCAATTATTTGATCTTTCTGAGGGAGTATAATTAAAACTCTGCTTAAAAGAAATTGAAAGTCTTCTAGTGATTCTGTAGTTCAACCAAAGAAGAGTTTGGTGCATTACTATATTCATTGGATTCCTACTTATTCATCATTATAGAATCTTCTGAGATGTTCTTGGTCACCCGATGGAAGCAAGATAGCAGCTGGCTCAGCAGACAGGTAAGGGTAAAGAATGATACTACTATGCAGTTATCTTCTCGTGTTTAATACATGAAGTGCAGATACATGAACTGGAATGGACAGAGTTCTAGCTGTGCTCAGATGAAATCATGTGTACTGTGAAGGGTTTAAAGATCATATCCAACAAAATGTCATTTCTACCTTCTTTGGATACATTTTAAACTTGAAGAGGAGACAGTTTCTTTGCTTCGGTTGAATTCTCTTTGCTATCAAAAATAAAGTTCAGACTGAGAACCTAGTTCCAGTTGCCCTCATCAACTCCTGCTGTGATTCAGTTCATTCAGATGCATTATGTTTTTCGTATATACCCGGTGTATTCTTATGCCTCTGCCCTGTCATTGCCAAAGTGCTTTACATATGTTGGACCTTTCCCCATTTTTACCTGCCTTATGCATTCTCACCTGTAGGTTCTCGCACTTATTCCTCCTCTGTTAGCCAAATTCCTTTTTCTCTCTGGTAATCACCTCTGTGTTAGGCCTATAAACTTTCCTTGACCTCATTCTCCCTGATCGTTCTTTGATCCATCCACATTGTTGTCATCCTTTATGCATCTGATCTTTATTAGAATTTATTTCACCTTATGGTCAAACATAAAGTGGCGCCGCCAATGAATTTGCTTCTGGAAGTCAAGAATTGAGTCTTAGTCATCTCTGAACCTAGGGAAGTGTCCCTCAGCTGCTTGACCCATTCTAGGTACTGCTGGTTGTTGGCCAGGTTTAACCTTGCCAGTTAGCCCCAAGTAGACAAGTCACTCTGTTACATAAGTAGCCTGGTTTCAGTTGAATGTTGCCATGCCAAAGGAGAGGACAAGGAACCCCTCTAAATTTAGGTCTAATTGGCAGCTCTGGAGAGTGAGGCCTTGAAGTAAACCGTTAAGAGATCAAGGATTCTGCCCGCTTTTATGTGCCTAAAAAATGTTTCCTTCCTTCTTAAAAACTGCTTTTCAGCTTGGCCTGGATTTGGCAGATTTCCCCTCTCCCTACCTCCTCATGTTCAGACTTGAAACCCTTCAGCAATCCTATCAAGAACTAAGGAAAGTCTAGCCAGGCTCTCTGCTGTGAGTGATTTAGTCAGCCTATTGACTTCAGAGAGTCTGTTTTGATAACAAACATATTTGTCATAACAATAGCTAATAATTTTGTATGTCAGGCACTCTACATAGGTTATTGCATTTTTTCTCTTAGCCAGGCTCAGATCAACATTGTCTCCATTATAACTAAGGAAAGGGAAGCTCAAAGAAATTAAGTAAATAATTGCTTGAGGTTACTCAGACTTAAATGGCTGCATTGAGACTTGAAAACCCAGGTCTCTATGACTTAGAGTGCAACACTTTTTCACTCTGCCACATCACCCTTCACTGGATTGATAAACAGTTATGTGTGCATGATAATGGAAGAAGAAAACAGGAAGCATAAACATCAAAGTGAAGAGGACTTCACCAGTAGGGTTCCTGCTTCTCTTTCATCTTACTTGGAACCTAACTTTTGAGAGCTAAACATTGTGATTAAAAAACTCTTGTTTGTTTATTTGTTTTTTTAGATCAGAAGTGTGATGTCATATCATAGCTAAGCAGTTAAAATCATGTAATGGTGTGTACCCTTTTGATGTTGACTGAACAAAACAAATAAGTAATTTTTTTTTATTTGAGACTAGGTCTCACTTTGTTGCCTGGGAACTGCAGGCTCACGTTGCCCAGGGTTCCGCAGACTCAAGTGATCCCCAGCCTCAGCCTCCTAGGTGCAAGCTAGGATTACAGGCATGTGCCACCACACCCAGCTATTTTTTGAGACTAGGTCTCGCTATGTTGCCCCAGACGGGTCTCGAACACGTGAACTGGAGCGATTCCTGTCCTCGGCCTCTCACTTCATAGGCTCATTTAAAGGCACCTGCCACCATGCCCGGCCTGTAAATAATTTTTATCATCTGCTTACAAACCACCAGCCCTTTCAGTTTACCATCAGGTTATTTTTGTATTATCATATGAAGATAATATCTTTATTTTACCCTTCAGCTTAAAATGACCCAGGCAAATTTGAGAGTCAGTGTTGTCTCTTTTCTTTTTTTGGAGATAGGTGGGTAGGTAAGGATTTGAGAGTGGTAAGAGAAAAGAGAATAATGGAATACATTAGTTTTACCACTTATGGACAGTGTCATCTTGGAAAACTCACTGTACCTTAGTTTTCTTATCTATAAAATAAATTTAGACTAGCTGGCTTATGATGCCCCCTTTTCAGAATTCTTCCTGCCTATGAATTTAGTACAAGATATAAGTGTATACTTGGGTTATGTTTTTATAGTAGAAATTTCCTGTCTCTTCAGGGCAATCTATAACCTAGGCTCCCAACCTACCATGAATTGGGTTAACTTAAGACATTCCCACATGAATATGAAGTTAATTACAGACTAATAATATCAGGTGTTCTTTGAAGATTTGTGTGTGGAGTCCATAAGAAAAACCATTTGTCTTTTCCCAGTTCTTTCTATTTCAGAAACTTGTGTTTAAAAATATCAGAAGTGCTTTTATTTTTAGCTATTTCTAATCCTCCAGCCAATTGCTCATGGGCAAGGTCCATGCCTTATTAAAATCTGCACTTCTGCTTTCTAAAAGCCAGAGCATAGTTCAAAAAAATATGGAGTGAATCAGCTAGAGCAATTAGACAAGAAAAGGTGATAAAAAATGCCCAAACAACAAAGAAGTAGAACTATCTCCATTTGCAGCTAACATGACAGTACACATAGAAAATTCCAAAGACTAAAATAAAATTAGTAGAAATTTAGTAGAAGTGTGTAAAAATATGTTGTAATTCTGTATGCAAATTATAATACATTTGAATGTGTTTCAATGTTTTGATAGCAATCAAAACTTCATGAGGTGAAATCAGAACAAACAGATCAATGGAAAGGAATTGAAAGATCGGAAAATAAACCCACACACATATGAACAACTAATTTTTATAATAAAGTTTTGTTTTTCTTATTTCCTTACAACCTTGGTCATATTTGTATGATTGTTGATCCCTATATGTATGATACTCCCTCTCTCTCCTCTGTGACCTCCCCCCACCCCATCCCCGTCCCCACTCCAGTCACTCCAGTTCCCCTCTCTCTGCATATTGTTGGTTGAAGTTTGGCCCTTTGGTCTCTTCTTTTTCTCATAAATGTCCTTTTACTGTGTGAGAATCTGAGCTCTAGGACTTGGTAGTCATGCTGCTTAAATTTCTAAGGGTAACTTTGAGGCAAGTAACCAAGCTCATCTAGAACCTCTTGTAGGACAGGTTTGTGGCATTGTTCTCCAGACCTCTTTATTGTGGCATTTCCTATGGTGAAGTTGACAGTCTGCTTTTCTCCAGACCTATGCCATCACTGGGACTCATGCCTCTTCATTCATGCTGGCTGCCTCCATTCTGGTGTCTATCCCATGGTGCTGCTTCTGAGCCTTATAGTTCTGGTCTCTGGCATTGGGATCCCAACTCTCAGCCATTGGCGTTAGAGGAATTCCGTGGTAGGGACAGACTCCGGCAGGTGGTTTGAACAACTAATTTTCTAAAAAGAAATCAAAAACAAAGTGAAGTCAAGTGGTGGTGCGGGGAAAGTTGAACAGTTGCATGCAAACTAATAAAACGATTAGACTGGATAGATAACAGAATGACTAATTCTAATTCAGAATGACTTACAGACTTGAATATTAGACCTAAAACTATAAAATACATAGAAGAAAATATGAGCAATAAACTCCTTGATATCAACCTTAGAGATGTGTTTGGAGGTTCCCCTTCAAGATCAAGGGAATCAAAAGCAAAATAAATAAATAACCTGAACTGCATCAAGTTAAAAAGTTTCTGCATAATAAGAGAAACTGTCATCAGAATGAAAAGTGATCCTATGGAACGGGGGAAGATGCTTGCAAATCATTTATCTGACAAGGGATTAACATCCAAAATGTATATAAAGCCAGACACAGTGACGCAAGCCTTTAATCACAGCCTGCGGAGTGAGGCCGAGACTGGGAATTGCTTGAGTCCACAGGTTTGAGACCCGCCTGGGGCAACATAGTGAGATGTAGTCTCAAAAAAAAGAATGTATAGAAATAACTTATACAGCTCAGCAAGAAAGCAAACCCAACTAGTGAGTCTGAATAAACAGTTCTCCAAAGAAGACGTGTAGTCGATGGGCACATGAAAAGGTGCTTATTATTAGCTCTTGTTATTAGGGAAATACAAATCAAAAAAAAAAAAATGAGATATTATCTCACGCCTAAGAGAATGGCTATCAAAAAGACAAACACGTTTTGGAGAGAATATGGAGAAAATGGAACTCTTATCAGTGGAATTTAAATAGGTGCAGCCTTTATAGAAAGCATTAATGAAATTCCTCAAAAAGTTAAAAGTTGGAATTACATGATACCCAATTACGTCTTCTTTAGGTTCACTTAAAGAATATAAAAACAAACAAACAAAAAGAATATAAAAGCATTACTTCAAAGTGCTCCATGTCCCCCATGTTCATCACAGAATGCTGTGATGTTATTCACAGTAGTCAGGAGTTGGAAAACCTTAGGCCAGGCATGGTGGCACATGCCTGTAATCAGCAACCTAGGAAGCCACAGCCAGGGCCAGAGATGATGGTTTGAGTCTTGCTGGGGGCACATAGCAAGACCTAGTCCCATAAAAATAGCTGGGCGTAGTTGTGTGCGCCTGTAATCCCAGCTATGTGGGAAGCTGAGGCTGGGGATTGCTTGAGTCTGTGGTATTCCGAGCAACATGAGCCTGCAGTTCCATGGGCAAAAATAGCGAGACTTATTCTCAAAAACAACAACAACAAAAAAAGAGCTGGGAAACCTAAATGCCCATCAGCAATGATTGGGTGAAGATGTCTGTATACTCAGTGAACTACTATTCAACTATTTTTTAGGTGAAATAAAACCTGTCATTTTGCAACAATTTGGATGGAATCTAGAGCACAAAAAAATAAGCAGAGAAAGAGAGAGAGAAACTTGTTGAAGCTAAGGAAATAAAATAAATGAACAAACAAAAATGAACTCTTAGACTGAAAGAGCAAAATAGAGGTGACCTAAAGGGAAGGGGAAGCAGGTGGCTAAGTGAAGTAAAAGGGAGTCTATTGTTTTATCCATGAAGGATAGAAGTTAGACTTTTGGTGGTGAACATAATAGCATATATACAGGTTTTGATATATAAGGCCTATACCCCTTAAACAATGGTTTATAAACCTGTATTCAGTGAAAAAAAATATTATAGGGTGAATAAATAAGCTGTTGCTTCTTACTTCCCTTTATATAACTCTGCTTCTATCGTGCCATCAGCTCTTGGGAGACCCTTAACCTGCTCTTATTATATCGTACAGATTCGTGTATGTGTGGGATACCACAAGCAGGAGGATTTTGTACAAGCTGCCTGGCCACGCTGGTTCCATCAATGAAGTGGCTTTCCACCCTGATGAGCCCATCAGTAAGTCTGTCCTGACTCTGGGGAAGGAAAATTGTAGGGATCTTTACAGAGCTCCTCGGAGTACAGAGGGAGATGGACATCTGCTTTATGTGAATTGAAACATGGGAACATGTATTTATGGGTATCTCTGACACTGGCCATTATTTTTTAAGTGGTATCAGTAAGAGCAGTGTTCCATCTTCTCAGTCTCACAGGGAGGTTAGTTAATCTGCTTCTAGTTTCTTGAGTTTTCCTATTTCAAATCTGTGTTCGTGATGAATTTGGATAAAAAGATTGTTCTTTATGAATTATAGCTTACATATTTGACTAGCCTAACTAATGAGACTTGAGTTTAAAGAGAAATACAACTTTCTGCAGCACTAAGCATAATAACAGAAGCACATTTACTCAATTGACTGGCATAGACATTCATTCTTCCCTTCTAGAATGATTGAGAAGGTCTTTTTCTTAGGGTTTGACCAACAAGGGACAGACATCAACATTTAGAGCCTGATTGATGTATTTCCCACAGCAGAGTCCACATTCACGGTCAATCCAGAGGACTGGATTGAAAAGTCTAGCTACAATTTCCCATGAATGGTGTTAGAAGGGAAGATTTGAGCTCTTTTATTTCAAATTGACTCTTGACACAAGAACCCTTGAGCACTAAGTCTCTTTGAGCTTTCACAACTTCCAGGGTTATCTTCTCTGTTCTTTTCACCTCAGTTCTCTCAGCATCCAGTGACAAGAGACTGTATATGGGGGAGATTCAGTGATGATGTGGAAGACTTCAAGACACTTGACCTTGAGACCTCAGACTATACAAGTGGCATCAAATGGTGCCCAGGCCAGCATCCTCCCTCAAAAGAAGATAGATTACTACCAGCAAGAAACAGGAGGAGGTGACCATATTCCAGCAACCATGTGTCCCATTTCACCAGGATGATGAAGGCACACTTCAGTAGCCTCTGAAAACCATCTGCCAGATTTCAGGGACTTGTTTAATTTTAATTTTGTTTTTGTTTTTTAATAAGTTTGCTGCAAAGGGATATTTCGGTTGGTTTATAGTTTCCTGTTTCTCAATCAGCCTGAAGGCAGGTAATGTGACTAAAATTTGTTGGGATTTTTTTTTTTAATTCAGTAACTAGCTTGTATATTTTCTTTCTGTGTTTCTCTGAGTCATTTTGTATTCAAAACCAAATAGATGCCTTTTTCAAGAACTTGTGAATTGGATTTATTGCTCCTTTTTTTTTTTTTTTTTTAATAGGCGTAATCACTCTGACTGAACGGTATGTGATGTAGCCAGGAGATAAAATCCACTTAAACTAATATGCTATTTACTGGGTTGCCTACAAATGTTTGGTTCTTTTCCACCCCTTTTCTATTTTTAGATTTATTCTCATGAAGATGGAAAAAAACGTAAGAATCTTTCAATGACAAATTCTTTTTTTTTTGAGACTAGGTCTTGCTATTTTTGCCCGTGAAACCGCAGGCTCTCGTTGCCCGGGGTACCACAGACTCAAGCAATCCCCAGCCTCAGCTTCCCAGGTAGCTGGAATGACAGGCACGCGCCACCACGCCCAGCTATTTTTTGGAACTAGGTCTCACTACGGGCCCCAGGCGGGACTCGAACCGCGATCCCTAGCCCCTGCTGCTTCATAGGCTGAAGCTTACAGGCACGAGCCACTGTGCCCGGCCTCAATGACAAATTATTTATTGGAAGCATTGCAATTACAGGTCATAAAGAACATGTAAAAGAAACTTTTATATAATCTTTAATGAACAGGCTCTGTGTCTATTCTGCCTCCTGCCAATAGATCTTTTCTAGGAAGAGTCTCTACACTCAGGAGACCTAATGTGAACAGTTTGGGGACAGTCTCTTCAGCTAGTAGAAATGCCAGTGATTCTGCATCAAACTCAAAAGAAATTTGAGGAAGTTTTAATGGAACAGGCCTATGATATTGTCTGAGAGTCACAATTCTGATTTACTTGTCTGTCTTTTCCTGAACAGATGGGGTCATTAAGAAATGCCATTAGAGCCAGGCACGGTGGTGTGTGCCTGTAAGCTTCAGCCTATGAAGTGGCTGGTATCGGGGATCGTAGTTCAAGTCCTGCGCGGGGCAACACAGCGAGACCTAGTCCCAAAAAATAGCTGGGCGTGGTGGCACACACCTGTAATCCCAGCTACCTGGGAAGCTGAGGCTGGGGATTGCTTGAGTCTGTGGTACCATGGGCAACGGGAGCCTGCGGTTCCACAGGCAAAAATAGCAAGACCTAGTCTCAGAAAAAATACCATTAGTTGCCCCCCATCCCCACCACAGGTTCCCATCTTCACTGGGTGACCGTAGTTGACTGAATCCAGCCCAGGGAAGTGCATTATTTCTTCTGTTTCAACACAGAGATCTTTACACAAGTCTTCTCACTTCCAGCTTGTCCCGGCATGTTTGATTTGATACTTCTGTCTCAAAAACTTGAATCATTTACATTATGAGAGATTAGCTTTAAGTAAACACTTGTTTAGCTAACTCATGAAGGAACCAATAGGATGGAAAGATGGGTAAATCAATTACTTTAGTACAGTGAATTAATTTTGAATAAACTGCACTAGAAAGCAGAAAACAATTTATTGTGCTTGAGAGAGCTACATAAATTTCACAGATTGTGGGATTCTGCTTAGATTAGGGTTTAGAGAATGAGCAGGGATTTGCCAGGTAGACAAAGAATAGTGTATTCCAAGAAATAACAGGCACAAGCTGGAAAGCCTGTGTGTTTCAGGAACCAAAACCAGTGCGTTAGAACTGGGGAGTGGCAGAGTAAAGTTACAGAATCAAAGTAGGAGTTAAATCCTGGAGGACTTGTGCTTCCTGTACTTGATTCTATAGGTCAAGGTTTCCTGAATTGTATTTTACAGAACAGTTTTCCAGGTGTGTAATAGGTCCAAAGATCTCACAAACAAATTTGGCAAAGATGGAGTTAAAGTGAAACCAATTTTTCCCCCTGAGGCTCGGTCTAGCTATGTTGCCTGGGGAACCACAGACTTGTTGCCCAGGGTACCCTGGACTCAAGTGATCCCGAGTCTCAGCCTCCCAGGTACCTGGGATTACAGGTGTGCACCACCACACCCAACTATTTTTTGATACAGGTCTCACTATGTTGGCCCAGGTGGGTCTCGAACCTGCGGACTCAAGCGATTCCCAGTCTCAACCTCCTGTCCTAGGCTGGGATTAAAGCCACTTGCTACCATGGCCGGCTGAAACCAATTTCTATACTGCAAGACTGCTTAATAGTCTAAATAAAGTGTACAGTGAGCTCTTCAAAGGGAGTATTGATTCATTTCCAGCCTGGGCAATAATTATATAGTTGTTTCTTTCACCCGAAGAGGCTTGGTCAAAGATGGCATGCAAGCTGCTCGTCACACCTCCAGCACTATCACAGATAACTCCCCAGTCCCTTTCAGATTCGGATCTACATACCTCAAAATTAGTCCAGTCCCTTCCACCTCCCCTCATCTTTCTTGGCTTGGGGTTAAACAAGTCTCGAGCCTTGATGCTGCACTTCTTAAAAGCCCACTAATCCCTTGAGAAGTTAGAAAAGTGATGATTGGGAAGAACTGGAGACGTCGAGGGCTTTCCCCTAACTTCAGCGTCTTCACTTTCCAAGTGCCTTCTGCAATAACTAAGTAAAGCCATTAGCAGAAAATAGCAGCAGCACTTAGAATTTGAAGGGAATAGGGGCCCTTGTCCGGGGAATAAAGATTTGAGTACAAATATCCCCAGAGGTAGCAAATTGTATTCTCACTTTGGGAGAGATAGATGGTTCCCGGATGAGTAATGGCATCTCTGGTTTTCAGTTAATTTCCCTTTACGACTTCCCCAGTCTCAAGCACTTAATGATGTCGGCACTTAAGGAGCCAAATCTGTTTTCACTTGGGAGTTCAGTTTTGTGGACCAAATTGTCGGGGAGGTAGATTAGGACAGGTTAGGGCTCTTGTCAGAGTGTTTTTTTTTTTTTTTTTTTTTTTTGAGACTAGGTCTCGCTATTTTTGCCCATGGAACTGCAGGCTTATGTTGCCTGGGGTACCACGGACTCAAGCAATCCCCAGTCTCAGCTTCCCAAGTAGCTAGGATTACAGGCACGTGCCACCATGCTCAGCTATTTTTTTTGGAACTAGATCTCACTGCATTGCCCTGAGCGGGACTTGAACCGCGATCCTTGGTCCCCCCCCGTGGCTTCCTAGGCTGCCACTTAAAGGCATGCACCACCATACCCGGCCTTAGTGGATTCTTAACAAAACTACTTACTTCTTCATGATAGTCTGCTGCATGTTGCTATCTCAAGGGGGTGGTCAGGAAACAGGTGAAAGCGCTGCAGTTTGCAACTGAAGAGTTGAGCCTCCAGGAAAGGTTGTCAGGTCACTTGAGTTTGGATAGATTATTCCTTATAGACTTTAAGGCTTGATTAATGCTGATACCCCAAACAAAGCAAGAAGCCAGACAGAAGTCTGCCCCTCTTCCAATGGGGTCAAAATAGGCCAAGTGTGAGTTCTGAGCGGCCCCTCTTGGTTTCTCGTGTACAGCACATCAAGCTCCTTCTCTGAGAAAGGTCCTTCCCCAGAGGACTCCACCCTCAGTCAAGCCTGAGCTGTACTAAATACTCCTTTCTTCTAAGTTTTCACTTCTGTCTTGCTTCT
Source organism: Uropsilus gracilis (assembly GCA_004024945.1). NCBI lineage: Eukaryota > Metazoa > Chordata > Mammalia > Eulipotyphla > Talpidae > Uropsilus > Uropsilus gracilis. The sequence goes on along the minus strand of PVHY01012926.1, from coordinate 8,825 downwards.
GCAGCCCATTAGGACCCTTAGGTTCTTCAACCTCTGTCCTGTAGAACAGTCAGCAGCTTTCGCTGCTGGACAATGTTGCAGCCCAAAGGACGTTTGGCAATGTGAGGTCATTTTTGATTGTCACAACCAGAGATGTGCTACCGATATCTAGTGGCAGAGGCCAAGATGTTCAAAGAACCAGGTGCTCAAAAGTGCCATTAGTGGTGATATGGAGAAACTTCTACAGCAGTGTAGGCAAGAGAGGCTTTTCCCTTCACTAGCCTGTATATCCAGCACCTGGGGTGTTGTGTCATCCCCATGATTGTGTGACCCAATGGATGTGCGCGTGTGAGTGTGCACACCTGGGCCTGGGAGAGGGGATAAAGGGGCCACAAAGGGGCATGAGTGAGCACGAGAGAATGCCAGAGAGCCCACAGGAAGGGTGAGAATTCCTGGAGATCTGGGGGATTCCCTGCCTCTCAGCCCCTCCTGGCCCTGCCCTGCCTACTGTCTGTGATTCTGCTAAAGAACCTACGCAGATTGGTGAGCCTGATGTCTGACGACTCCCCGACAACTGGAGAAGAGAATGGGGTGGTTACCCAACAGCAGTAATTCTCTGTGTGGTCTCTGAAGCAGCAGCGGCAGCAGCATCACAAGAACACACAGAGCCAGGTGCGGTGGCACACGCCTATAATCCCAATTACCTGGGAGACTGAGGCGGGGATCACTTGAGTCCACGGGTTCAAGACAACCCTGAACAATATAGTGAGACCTGGTCTCTAAAAATTAAAAAATTGAGAAACCACTAGAAATGCAAATTTCTAGAGCCCCACCTGAGACTAGCTTTGGGGGAGGTGTTGTTCACTATTTTAACTTGTCTCTGGGTGACTTGGATGCAAGTTTGAGAACCACTACACTAAGGCTGGGCATGGTGGGCAGCCTGGGAAGCCACGGCAGGGGCCAGGGATCGCAGTTCGAGTCCCCCCAGGGGAACATAGTGAGACCTAGTTCCAAAAAAATAGTTGGGTGGTGCGCACCTGTAATCCCAGCTACCTGGGAAGCTGAGGCTGGGGATTGCTTGAGTCTGTGGTACCCAGGGCAACGTGAACCTGCAGTTCCACGGGCAAAAATAGTGAGAGGTAAGTCTCAAAAAAAAAAAAGAAAGAAAACCACTAAAGAGTCAAAAAGTATCCATCGTTGATAGAGTCACTGCTGCTGTTTACTGGTGAATAGTTCCTTAACTTGCTGTTCTCTTTGGCTTAGTGCTGCTGCATGCATTATCTGCCTTGCTTGTCATGTGTGCTGCAACAAGTTCAAAGAGGAGAGATAACACCCATGATCAACCGATCAACCGGCTAGTCAGTGGCAAAGCCAGAATGTAACCCAGCTGGAGCTCTTACCCTGTCACCACAATGTAGGTCTTAGTGGCTTTTAACCTTGAGTGCACATTAGAATCACCTAGGGAGCCTTTAGAACTCCAGATGCTTAGGTCATACCCCAGATCAATTAAATCTGAATCTCGGGTGAGCAACAGTGTTTTTTTTAAACTTCCTTAGGTAACTGCAATATGCAATCAAGGTTGAAGACACTGGAGTTAGCCATGGCTGTAACTAGCCAGGAGGGCTGCATAAAGCCGGGTCAACTTCCCCTGCCATCCCTTCATTCTCAAGGAAATCACTGCTCTGACATGTGCCTTGTGTGAGCTTAAGAACACTTGTCCCAAAGCTCAGCTCCTAAAACTTAGGAGCTGACTCACTCTGGTTATTATCTTTGCCTTGTGGAACTGTGGGGCTTTGTGTGAGAAAAGATCTGACCTTCCTTCAGAACCCAAGTCCTGCTTCTAAAGGTGCCTCCGAAGGTGCTAGAGCTGGAGAAAACCTTACAGGTACTCTGAGCTTCTACAGAAAGGAAACTGAAGAGATTTCCCAAGGTCACATGCATATGGAGTTAGTGATTTTGTTCATTCAGGGAGCATTTGCTCAGTCCCCCTCGCTGGCAGGTCCTGTGCTCAACTTAGAATACAGAAACGACTGACAGCCTCTCTTGGAGCTCACTGTTTTGCAGTCATCCCAATCCGGTAGGTTCATCATCGGTTCCAGCAGCTTAAAGAAGAACGTCAGGGCCCTAGGCCGGGCACGGTGGCTCATGCCTGTAAGCTTCAGCCTATGAAGCGGCCAGGGCTAGGGATCGCGGTTCGAGTCCCACCTGGGGCCCGTAGGAAGACCTAGTTCCAAAAAAAATAACTGGGCGTGGTGGCGCGCGCCTGTAATCCCAGCTACCTGGGAAGCTGAGGCTGGGGATTGCTTGAGTCTGTGGTACCTCGGGCAATGAGAGCCTGCGGTTCCATGGGCAAAAATAGCAAGACCTAGTCTCCAAAAAAAAAAGAATGTCAGGGCCCTGAGCATTGTCTTCACAGGATTTTTAACAGTGAACAGAGGAAAAGAGCCAGCAAGGAACAGCCACTTGAGCCTCCCTGGTTTTCCCCTATCTAGCTCTCTCTGGGCAGGCTAGGCAGGCAGGCAAGGCAGTGGGGCCAGGAGACAGGGTAGGTCTTTGAAAGACAAGCAGGCAAGCAAGTGTCCCAGGCCCCCACAAATCTTTATGCTCTTCCTCCGGGCTCTTTCAGATTACCTCTCTCTGGTATTCCCTGTGTTCCCTCTGATGTTCTCTTTGCTGTCTCTTCTCCCCCCAGGGTGATGCTGCCCCCTTTCTCCCCTCCCTCCTAGGCCCAGGTGTGCACACTTACACACACACACACCCACCAGGCCAGGTATGTACAATCTGAGGAAGGGCGCAGTACCCAGACGCTGGTGATAGGGGCTAATGGAACAAGAGTAAGAAAACATCTGAAAACTCACCCTCTATTCATGCAGCAGAATCTTGGAGAAACCAAGTCAGGGCTTCTCAAACTTGTCCCTAAGTGTCCTTAATGACAGAGGAGAATGAGCTGGACAGAATGAAGGATGAACCATTTTGAAGCCAGGCACACTAGCGCTTTTTTTTTTTTTTTGAGACTAGGTCTCACTTTTGTTTGCCCGTGGAACCGCAGGCTCATGTTGCCCAGGGTGCCACAGACTCAAACAATCCCCAGTCTCAGCTTCCCAGGTAGCTGGGATTACAGGTGTGCGCCACCACGCCCAGCTGTATTTTGAGACTAGGTCTCACTATGTTGCCCCGCGCTGGTCTCGGGTCTCAAACCCGTGGACTCAAGCGATTCCTAGTCTCAGCCGCACTCTAGCTGCGCTTAAAAACATGCCTGTAAACTGGTCATGGTGGCACGTGCCTTAAGCTTCAGTCTATGAAGCGGCTGTGGCTAGGGATCGCGGTGCGAGTCCCACTCGGGGCAACACAGAGAGACCTAGTCCCAAAAAAATAGCTGGGCGTGGTGATGCACGCCTGTAATCCCAGCTACCTGGGAAGCTGAGACTGGATGGGGATTGCTTGAGTCCATGGTACCCCGGGCAACGTGAGCCTGTGGTTCTACAGGCAAAATAGCAAAACCTAGTCTCAAAAAAAAGAAAAAAAAAATGCCTGTAAGCAACAGCTTATGGAGCCGGGACAGGGTCTGGGGATTGAGGGTCGAGTCCCACCCAGGGCAACACAGCAAAACCTAGTCCCAAAATAATAGCTGGGCGTGGTGGTGTGTGCCTGTAAACCCAGCTATCTTGTATCTATAAAACATGATTCCCCACTGAAGTTTTTAAAGAATCTCAAAAATTGGACATCCTAAACATCCATATTTATTCCATCTAGATTCTTTTTTTTTTTTTTTTTTTTTTTTTTTTTTTTTTTTTTTTTTTTTTTTTGCTGTGGAACTGCAGGCTCTCGTTGCCCAGGGTACCACGGACTCAAGCAATCAATCCCCAGCCTCAGCTTCCCAGGTAGCTGGGATTACAGGCATGTGCCACCACGCCCAGCTATTTTTTTTTTGGGGGGGGGAGTAGGTCTCGCTACATTGCCCCAAGCAGGACTCGAACTGCGATCTCTGGCCCCAGCCATGGCTTCCTAGGCTGCCACCTACAGGCATGAGCCACCATGCCTGGCCTGTTCCATCTAGATTCTATAATTCAATAATCTCTTACACACACAAGCATAAATACAACTTTTAATGACTAATGAAAGACAGGAGATATCGTGTCTTTACTTTCAACTCTTACATACTCCAGGAGACCTCTTAAGAACAGTCTCCATAGTCATACTGTCTAATGATGATCCTAAAATTTCCTCAGTATCACGAACAGCTTCTCTGGCTACCTTTTCAATCCTGCATCAATTGAGGTTCATGCATTTGGCTGTTCTGTTTCTCTAGTGTCTCCTGATCTAAAGCAGCCCCCCTACTTTTTTTTCTTAGTGAAATTGAGGTTTGTGGTTTGTCATGTTACTTCGTAACAGCTGTGCTTGTTTTACATGAATACATGTTTTAAGTAAAACTGACACTCCAGGAAGATCCAACACACTTATCTTGTGTCTTCTCATCTACCTGTTTCAGAAACAGCTATAAATTAGCAATTCAAATACAATCTAGTACATACTGTCAGAGATATACCCACAAACGAAGAGTGCCTAAGGAGGAGTGAGAGAAAATTTTACTGAGGAAATGTCACTTAAAGTGACTTTTTTAAAAAGAGACTAGGTCTCGCTATGTTGCCCTGGGTTGTCTCGAACCCATAGGCTCAAGTGATCCCCAGCCTCAGCCTCCCAGGTAGCTGGGATTACAGGCGCATGCCACTACACCCAGTTTAAAGCAACTCTTAAAGGAGATTGGAAGTTGGGGAGAATTCAAGAGGTTTCTTTATTTGAACAGTGAGATCCAGAGCAGCTTCTGATTGGTGTACCCCAGTTCCACAGGGGCAAAATTTCTATACTTAGGACCTATCCAGAGCTTAACCTAAGTACCTCTTCATCTGAGTGTCCATTCCTACCCTTATTTTAACCTAGTAGAGGTAAATAAAGGATTTTCCTAAATTATGTGAACTGTTCACAAGTAAATTATCAAAACTGAGGAGGAGATGCTGAGAACCCCTGATTTATACCAGGTTGGTCAGAAGTGGGGATGCCTGGTAAAACCAGTTGCAAAGCAGCACCAAAACTAGCAAGGAGAAAAGCTGATGTTTAAACCAGCACCCTCTGGGTTCTTCCACCCGAATGCATAATTGCAAGACTACGCAAAACAACAATAACAAGACTTATTTACAAGTAAGGAGAAGCCAAGAGTCACTGAGGCCACAAGTGTCCAGTTATCTTTTTTACTATTTTTATTTTTTTGAGACTAGGTCTTGCTATGTTGCCTGGGGTAGTCCTGATCCCACGGACTCAAGCGATCCCCAGCCTCAGCCTCCCAGGTAGCTGGGATTACAGATGCGCTCTACTACAATTCAAATACAATCTAATACATGTGTCAGAGATATACCCACAGACGATTACAGGTGCCCTCCACTGTGCCCAGCTGCTTTTGCGAGACCAGATCTCGCTGTGTTGCCTGGGTAGTAGCGAACCTACAAACTCAAGCAATCCCAGGCCTCTTGCCTCCTAGTACTTAGATTACAGGTGCACACTACCACACCTGGCTTCTAAATAAACCTGGCTGTGTTTCCAGTTATCTTACCCCAGTTACTGTCCAGTCTCAACACCTTAAAATGTCTTCAAGATGGTGTCTTCTTGCCACTGCAGACTGAAGCAGACATTTCACACAAAGTCCAGTTTCTGGCAAGTTCAGCTCCTTCTCTGGGAGGTGCACAGATTCCAAGTTTTCAAGCAACCTATTCTCTCATCGGAGTCGAAATTATAGTTTCCAAACCAAAGGCCCGCATTTGTGTTTCTCATGACTTTTTCTCTTCCCCTGGGTGGCCAAGTCCCGAGGTGCTGACCTTTAGGGCCATAGTTCCAAAATTGCATTTCTGTGCCCACAGCCCAGAATATAAGCCCATCATGGCATTCTTCTTTTGCACAGCTCTTTATCCTCTCATGCCAGACTCCACCCACAGATCTCTCTTTGCTTGTCCTCCAGGAGTGTATCTTCCCAGCAATTTCTCCTTATTGGCGCCCCTTCCCAACTGCACCCCTGTTAACACAGGGACTTGCAGCTTGGCATCGGAAAGGAAGGCAGTCCTGGGAGACTGAGCCCTTACTTAAGCTGTTGGTCTGTGCCAATTCGGCATTATTTTCAGGATTGAATCAAATTGTTGGACAACCAGCTGATACAAGAGAATTGGTGGACAGGACAGAAAACACCCCAGAAATGGTAAGGTCAAGCCTCTAACTTGGAAGGAGAATTTAACATTCCAGCTAGCTAATGGGTAAACTTTCTCAGAAGCTGCCGTGTTTTGCTTTGTTTTGTTTTGTTTGTTGCTCGGGGTAGTCTCGATCCACGAACTCAAGTGATCCCAAGCTTCTTGCCTCCCAGCACTTGGACTGCAGGTGCGCGCCACCACCCCCGGCTAGAAGCTGCAGTGTTTTAACACACGGACTAATGGTGAAAGAGTCAGACCCTGCTCACGGCCTTAGCTTCAGACAAGGGAGGACCATCCTAACACTTCCTAAGTTTCACTTCAGCAGCTCCTGCTAAACCTCTCTCTGGGGCCAACCATGACTTTGCTTCTCACTCAGGAAGCGCAGGTATGTGCTGAATCATCCCCTCATTTCTTTCTAAATCCTGCTTCATTTCTCCACGGTCTTAACCTAGGCCAGCAGTTAGTCATCCTTCATGTTGACTACTGATAGCCCCCTCCCGGCCACCTTCCTCAAGGTCACACCAAAGGCGTTTCTATCAGTTTCACAGTTGCCTTCCCCCTTGGCACTCTGAGCTTCAGGTGGTAAGAAGGCCCAAGTATGCTTGGGCCCAGGCCAGGATGAGCGTTTATTTACCACACATTTGCTGAATCCTGATGTGACCCAAGATACCAAGTAATTTATAGCACAGTCACTGATCTCATACAGCTCTCAGTCCACCAGGGCCAACACGAACTTAGACAAGCATAGTAAATTCCAGTGAAAGCTGTAATGGAGGAACGGATCACAAAGCCCAAAGGAAGGGTACATCCTCTAGGTCACAGAGTGTTAAGAAAGATTCCCAGGAGGAAGGGACAGTTGATTTACAATTTGAATAGGAAGCCATGTGTGGTGGTGTGTGCCTGTAATCCAAGCACTGGGAGGCAAAAGGCCAGGGATCGCTTGAGTTCACGGGTTTGAGGCTACCCCGAGCAACATAGCGAGACCCGGTCTTGAAAAAGCAGCTGGGCACCATGGTGGGCACCTGTAATCCCAGCTACCTGGAAGGCTAAGGCTGGGGGTTGCTTGAGTCTGTGAGATCGGAACTACTCCGGGCAACATAGCGAGACTTAGTCTCTGAAAAAAAAAGATCAATTTGAATAGGAAGTCTCCAGACTAAGAATTTGGATGGAGAGTCACATTCTAGAAAGACAGCCAGTACAGCATGTGCAAAGCATGACAATAAGAGATGACGTGTGTGTGTGTGTGTGTTCACTAGGCCAAGACTTGGACTAAGTGAAAGGACTCAGGGGCAAAGATTAGTTCTGCAGAGGTCAGACAGGCTATCTCTGGTCCCATACTAAAGAGTAAGTCAACCAGGCACGGTGGCTCGTGCCTGTAAGCTTCAGCCTATGAAGTGGCTGGGGCTAGGGATCATGGTTCAAATCCCACTCAGGGCAACACAGCAAGACCTAGTCCCAAAAAATAGCTGGGTGTGGTGGTGCGCGCCTGTAATCCCAGCTATCTGGGAAGCTGAGGCTGGATGGGGATTGCTTAAGTCTGTGGTACCCCAGGCAACATGAGCCTGCGGTTCCATGGGCAAAAATAGCAAGACCTAGTCTCAAAAAAAAAAAAAAAAAGTGAGTCAGTCACATCTTGGAACAGGGTGTCACAGGCATGACATATGGCCAAGAGTCTGGCAAGGCCTGATCAGCATTTTGTGGAACCCACTGTTAGTATAAGGATTAAATGAGATAAGGTATGTCAAGTGCCTGGTTCAGAGTAAGCTCCCTAAATGGTAGCTGTGAGTGTTATTATTCAACAGCATTACTAGGATCACAGAGGGAATGGTTCTCTCTGGAAGAAGCCCCCAGGAGAAGCTGTTCAAGAACTATTAACATCTGGGCTGAACCTTTGTGGGGCTGGTTCTAATTCTTCTGTGGGAAATGGGCTCTGGAGAATCTGATGGTGAAAACTGTGGACCATTTCCCCAGAAAAGGGCTCATCTGCTCACACAAAGCTCTGCATATGATTTCAGAGACTTCACAGGCGCCTAGAAGGTTGTCTAGTCAAGGAGCCTGGTTGGACATAGCTGTTACAAAGCATGGTTGAGGAAGTTGCCACTGTTGTCTCAGCTTATTACTCCAAGTGAAACCTCAGCACGTGTACAACGCCAGAAATACCCTGTGTGTTGTAAAATACCAACCGGCATGCTGAGGAATGAGTGGAGGAGGGAGGCCCACCAGAAAGACGACAGGGCTAGCTTCAGAGGTATGCACCCTCTAAAGCTGTGCGTGTGGGGGGCCTTCCTGGGCTTGGTTGAATGCTCTGCTATGTTTGTATCTGGAAATACTGCTATAAACAAGGACCCTTGTATTTTCTTTTTTTTTGTTTTTTGGGTTTTTTTTTGAGACTAGGTCTCGCTATTTTTGCCCATGGAACCGCAGGCTCTCATTGCCCGGGGTACCACAGACTCAAGCAATCCCCAGCCTCAGCTTCCCAGGTAGCTGGGATTACAGGCGCACACCACCACGCCCAGCTATTTTTTTGGGACTAAGTCTCACTGTGTTGCCCTGAGCGGGACTCGAACCGCTATCCCTAGCCCCAGCCGCTTCATAGGCTGAAGCTTATAGGCACGA
>PVHY01012925.1:0-42862 GCA_004024945.1 Uropsilus gracilis | reverse complement strand
GCATATCAATGGTAAAGGTGATCAGTGAAAATGCTAATGAAGAGTGTGTAGCCTGCTTTGTAGAGAGTAGCAGGCAAATAAGAGTATCCAGTTAAGGTTAAAGGTAATTGCAGTTAAGTACTGTTTGTAGCCTGCTTTGGAGAGAGAAGCAGGCAGATAGGGGTAAACAGTTAAATAAAGTCAGAAAGTCTTCATTTTTTACCCACTTTCACACCTACAGAAACATTTACCTTTGGGCCAGGGGAAATGTATGTTGACTGTATATCAAGAAAGGTAGACACGCATTAATCACAGAGCGTGTGGTTCTGGGACATATACTAATGGACTCTGAGCACTGGTGTGGCTTGCCTGCTATGTTTTAATAGCATATGGCAATGCTTCCTCCTTGGATTTCATCTAATAGATATTTCATTTCCAAGAACATGTGAAGGATATAATAATAGCACCCACACACACATTCATTAAGAAAATACAAACTTAAGGTACAGCAAGTTTTAACCAGAGTGGTTTGCTGTCTGTCCTTATCCATTGAGATCTGTCAGTAATGTTTCACATAGATACTTTTTTTTTTTTTCAGGTGTCCTAGAAATGCATTCATTCTTTCTAAAACTCTCCCCTCATTTCACTCTTGGAGAATTTGTGTGAAAATAAGGAATATTCTTTGTCTGGGAAAGTCATGTTGGTGTAAGAAGTTCATGACACATTTTGTGGGGCACAGAAGACAGTAACTACCCTTTCAGGTTGAATGCATTCTTTTTTTCTTTTTTGAGACTAGGTATCACTATTTTTGCCCGTGGAACCACAGGCTCTTGTTGCCTCGGGTACCACAGACTCAAGCAATCCCCAGCCTCAGCTTCCCAGGTAGCTGGGATTACAGGTGCGCGCCACCACACCCAGCTATTTTTTTGGAACTAGGTCTCGCTACGGGCCCCAGGTGGGACTCGAACCGCAATCCCTAGCCCCTGCCACTTTATAGGCTGAAGCTGACAGGCACGAAACACCGTGCCCGGCCCTCAGGTTGAATACATTCTTAAAAACAAAATGTTCTGTGGTCACTGGATTGTAAGTCTCAGTCCAGTAGACTGGGTCCTTTGTTCACAGAGGACAGAAACACCACAGAGTACTGCTATAGCTCAGCCAGGCTGTCATTCGAGACACAGGCCTGAGCAAGCCAGCACTGCAAAGAGGATGGTTTAGCCTCACCCCTCACAAGCGCCGGGAGAATCTTATGTAAAGAGTAGGTCCAGGATTCAGGTCCAGGAAGACTGTATCACAGAGGGTTCCAAGCAGATTACCCCGGGTATGTGCAGACTGGTTAAGGCACTTCCCCCTCCAGGAACTTGATAGATACCCAGTACTCAAGTGATGCATTCTGTATATCATGGCTCTTCACGGACAGTGTGGGGATTGAATGGCTCAACCTGGTTCACCAGACCATGATGTAGCCCATCTGTCCCAACAGGGCTTGGGAGTACACGTCCTGTCAGCTCACAGTTTCCTTTTCTTGTGCTGTCTCCATGACAGACCTACACTCAGTTCCAAGAAACACTGTGGCTGCCTCCAGGTGTGCTTCCTAAGCATCATCCCTACCCTATTCATGGTGCAACCTGCCCCCTCATCATCTCACATTCATGGGCATGAGTGAATTCCTTCCCTACCTCTACTTTTTCTTTCTGCATTGATAATACTGCCATCCAACTACTATGCTGTTTCTTTAACTAGTTGTTCATTTTCCAGATGCAGATAACTGCAAGATAAAGTACCTGGACTTAACAGAGCAACTCAAAGAATGGTTACACACTGAAGTGGTGTGATTGCCTCTGGGAAAGAAAAAAAAAAACAAAACAAAAACTATCAGCAGTTCCTGCCATCATCCTTTCCTTTTCCCACACGTTACTTACTGGTTTTCACACTTTAGATTCTTTGGGTTTTGATGTCTGTCTGTAGCTCTCTGGGTGTGTGTGTGTGTGTGTTTGTGTGTGTGTGTGTGTGTGTCTTCTTTCACACCATATGACTTTTGTGAAACTCATTCATGTAGCCTCAACACTTGTCGGGATTTCTCTGATGAATCCTTTTTACTGTTCAATGTATCACATAGGGCAATTGATTTGCTCATTCTATCCATGAAGACATATGACTTTATTTTTATGTGGTTGTTTTGTCTCTTGACTTTTTAATATCTATTTTCATGAGACATAGTTAACATGCGTTGATATATTAGTTTCATGTGCACAGCAAAATGGTTCAGTACCCCTATACCTTGTGAGACAGGCATCACAGAAGCTTTAGTCACAATGCACTTAATCACAATCCGTTTTTTTTCTGGTGAGTAGAACCTCTGGAATCTGTTCTCTGGGATCTGCAGTGTCCACATATGCAGCAATATCGACTACAGAATGCATTGCATTCCAATGACATGTATTTTATAATTGGGAGTTAACTCTTTTCACCTTATTTATCCATCCTCAATTATCTTCATTCTTTTCAATCTATTTTACCCCCAATTTCTCATGTTTTATGAGAATGGTATCTTAGTCTGTTATTAATTGATTGCACAAAAAAAAAACTAGATTAGGGCCTGGAACATGGCAAATAATGCATTCTTGTTAACTTAAAATATGAGAAACACATAATGGACATGAGTTCATTATCTTAGCTTGTTTTCTGGGAAACAATGCAAATTCCCATATTTTTGGGTTTTCTAAGATTTTATTCAACTATCCCTGCAATTATATGGCTCTTAAGGGCAACTGTTTGATAACAAAATGATTTGGGATTTGTGTGGAATATGCTGCTAGTGTATAAGTGATTTGGAGAAGCAGTGATCACACAGATCTAAAAACCTAAATGAATCACCTAAGCACAAAATTGAGTTAATCAGAATTATCAAAAATGTTTGACATTCAACTTATAAAAATAAGATTGAAGTATCAAGTGCCAATAACATAAACTCTCATATAATACTTTTAAATTTGGAAATTTCTAGGAAATATCCCAGCTCAACACTCTAGGCAAAAATAGGAACATTATATTTGCCTAGTCATGGAAAACAGGAATCACAGATACAAAATATTTAAATTTTTAAATGTAATATCTCTTTTATTGAATTATAAGGATTTGACCACATCTAAGATAGGTGAATTATCAAGTTATTAATGGTTTGCATGAAACACATTTAATTAACTGAATTAATAATGGAGAGTGGCATTACAAGGGCTATTCAATTCATTTACTATATAATAATATACTAGTTAACACTCAAGAGAAATGGCCATCCATTATCAATGTATCATTGTGCATTGTGCTATCATTAATCAGATCAAATTAATGTAGTGTTACTTTTATCTTAAGCAGGCATTAACAAACACTTCATCATTATAAAAGATTGCCATTACATATTATCAAAATATCAGATAGTAACTTAACGTTTAGCATAAAAAGGTTCATTTGATGCTCATGATAATGAGAACATTGTTTTCATTCCGTTTTACTACCACAGGTATAATTAAAGACTAGTATTACAAAGCTTTTGCAGATTATTTAAATACATAGGAGAACTGCCCCCAAATTTGCACAGGTGAGGAATAATAATACATTGAAAGCTATGGAAATTCCTTTTCACACTCCACTTTTAACCAGTAGATCAGTTCATTTCTATTAAGAGACAGAAATATGACTTCATATTAATGATGGGATCAAAACAGATGGAGGAACCAAATGGTTCAGGCAGGAAACTGGAGTAGAAATTATAGCTTCTTACCCCTCTATATACCACTGATTTACTCAATGACCTTGGGCAAATTACTTAAGCTGCCAGGTCAAATTTTCTAAGTGTGTGTCTTCTCTTTTTATGCCCAGAGCTCATATTAACAGGAAAGGAAGCTCTAGAGATATAGAAAAAGGAAATGATATAATACACAGTGGAGGAAAAAGCCTTCGGCATGAAAGAGATTAAATGGCTTCCCTAAAGTTTCAGTGAGTGTGAGATGATCTGGGACTCAGATTCAAATATATGACTCATCGGTCTTCAATTCCTGAGCCTTTAATATCATCATGATAATAGCTTTTCTGAATATTGATTATGATAGTCTGAATTGAAGGGTTGCCTGGCAAATCACAGACATCTAGTAAATGTCATTGCTTTAGTCTTTTGTCTCATGGAGCACTGTCAATTTTTATTCTCATAAGAGCTCATGAATTTATGTGTTCATTTAATCTACACTCCACCCTCATCATCATGTTTATTAGTCTCATCAGGCATGCTATTTGCACACTCATTTCCACTTCTTACCTGTGTGATGTTTGCTAAAGTGACTGCATCATCACATTATAAAGATGTCAGTTGCGCATCATTATAAATCAACATCATGTATCTGTATTAAGTGCATTACTTACATTCTAATATGGTCCTTGCATGTAGCTGCTACTTATGACCATTGGAGTGAGGGAGGGAGGAGAGAAGCATCATCCAAGACTCCCCCACATGAATGTGTCATTAGATCCATGCACTGGTCATTGTGGCAGAGCAGGGGAGGGGCAATGCCCATGTCTCAGTCTTCCATCTACATTGACCACATCCATTCAACCAACACAGGTCAGTGAGTCTACTCGCATGCATTATTCAGCCCCATCCACACATTTCCTTCCAAACTGAAGTTTCTGTAATTCAAGTTTAAATTATCCCTCGGGAATTGAACTAGCCCCCTGGGTTCTAATGCTTCCTCTTCAAATTTACATTCCACAGCTCTTATTATGTCCCTGTGATCCTATCACATCAATTTCAATCAGGTATATTAATCTCAATTACATCTGAATTTTTAATATCCTGTCTGCATGTAACTTTCACAGATCTTTTTGCTTCTGCTTTCTCTTCTGGAAAAGCTCTTTAGAACTTGATTTACATTTCACCTCCAGAAAAGACTTATATTCTGTCCACTCCAGTGACTAGGGTGTTCTGCTGTATGAGAACAACATCTAATATATCATTACAATTTACACTGATGTGTAACAAACAGATTTTCATTGATCAGAAAAGAATCAAATGCTATTCCTTCTAGATGTTGGTCTATGTTATCAGTCCAAATGTCAAATAGAAAAAAAGAATCATCCCACATAGCATTTAATAGGCAAGGGAAACTTTGTGCAAAACTATTGCAGTGAAAGAGGAGAAAGACTAAACTCAACTCCACTGAAGAGGTGTAAGAACTTTTTAAGCTTGGAGGTGACTTAATGAAAAAAATACTGGAGGATATTAGATGGGAATCTGATTATTGGGTAAGGCCATTTTTTAATTGGTATTAGTGCTTATAAAAACTGGACCACTGCCCTCTTCAAAGGTTGGGAAATAACAATGCTCTCCTCATTTTTTTATTTTTAGTCTTTTTTTTTTAAATTAAGCAATTTATTTATATATAAATTCCACATCTTTGTAATCCCTGGGATTCACACACACACCCCGCCCCCGCCTGTACCCTCCACCTCAAGCTGTGCACTTCAATTTTGTTGTTAGCTTGTTTTGACTTTCCCTCGTGGCTTTTGTTTATTTTCCCCATGTCCCATATAATAGTGAAACCATTTGGTTTCTGTCTTTTTCTTTTTTATTTGTTTCTGCTGATATGATTGCTTCTAAGTACATCCATGTTATAATAAAATCATCCAATTTGTCATTTCTAATTGATGAATAATATCCCATTGTGTATATATACCACATCTTTTTAATCCAGTCATCTGTTTTGGGACATTTCGGTTGCTTCCATGTCCCTGCAATTATAAAGAGCACTGCAGTAAACATCCAAGCACAGGTGTCCCTTTGTACAAGCATTGAGGTGTCCTTTAGGTAGGTTCCTAAGAGAGAAATTGCTGGGTCAAATGGTAGTTCTCTTCTTTCACATTACATTTCAAAGAGATAACTCTAGGGTTTTCAATAAAGAAAGATGATCCTGAGTTGTGAACTTAGCAGATGGGAGATTTACATCTCAAAGGAGCAAAGAGTCCACTGTTGCAAGTTTTCTGAAGCAACTGCTAGAAGAAAAGGTGGATGAGGGTGAGGTCTCCAGTTCAGAAGAACTTGTCTAATGTCTACAATTCTGGTGAGCTGTGGGCATGTGGAGACCACCTTAGTCAGGACTCACAGTTCTGACAGTTCCAACCTGCCTAGTTTACATTGTTGTTATGTCCTGTGAAATCAAGCTGGATGTTGGAGCATAAAATTAACACCTCATCATTATCCTCACTAAATCAAGGAAACCATGGAGCTGGAACCATATATGCTTTTCTCTTGCTCTATTTCTCTTACTTGGGTGTTGATGAATATTTCCCTTATTTTCCCTCCCTTTTCTCAGGCTATATTCTCTATAGGCTATATTATGGCTCATAAAGCTTTTACTTCTGGGTCATGCCAGAGAAGACAGAGATCTTCCTGTATGCAGAATCCGCCATGTCCTGGCTCCATCCTAGATAGCAGGAGTGATTTAACTTCATACTCACAGAGCTTCTTAATGAGAAAGAAGACACACTGGTAATTGATTGCCACTCAAGGTCTATCTGAGGTCACCTTATAGGAACTACACACACACACACACACACACACAGAGGTACACACACATTGTCACATCGACACTGCATGAGGTGAGTTGGAAGAGTGTTGATGAAGATGAGAGAAATTCATTATTCCACATGAATTAATGTTGATTAATTGAATAGACAGGTATGGGCATTGGTATTTATTTTGTAGCTGACCTTAACTTCCCCTGAGAACATTTAATACAGTAGAAAAGTTTCATGTATTTAAGTATACAATTTCAAAGCCAAAGTTTCAAAGAAAAATAATTCTTCTAAATGACATTTAAGTAATTAATAAAATTATTCCCAGTCTTGAAAAGACTACTCATTAGACCCTTGATGACAGAACAAGACAAAAGTGTCCTGTGACCTTGCATCTCCTGTGACTTTGCATCTTTGAGAAGACCATGTGTATTCAAATGCAGTGCCCTTTGGTTTAGGGAAATGTGCTAAGACAGAGCTTAGAAGTTTGGGCCTGACACCAGAATCTCATCATTGAAGAGGGCAGTGGGGAACTATGAGAAGTACTGAGGGATGGTGGCCAGGTGAAGATGATGGCCTGAAATATCCTGAAGCACAGTGACCTAGGCAATATAGCCTGGTGGCCTAGAACTATGACCCTGACTGTAACGGATCCCAGACAAAAGAGGAATTTCTAGTCAAAAAGTCATTTGCCAGGTTACACCATAGAAACAGAATGTGCCAACATTTGTTCACCAAGACCAGGACATGGAGACTGGGTAATGGTGATAGGTTCAGGATATCCTCTTTCTCCTAATTGTTTCTACTTCTGTACCCCACCTGCTTTTGCTTTGGCTACTATAGTGAGGCAGTTTTTGCCCTTATGAACCCTGCTAAATCTGGCTAATAATGCTCTGAGATTTAATCAGAACTCTGACTATCTCATGCCTAGGGGCAATCTTCCAACAAGGCTACCAACTCAGTTTACTGGTCTACAGCCCAGTTTCTCTTTAACTCTTCCTCATTTTGTCTTGACCACTTCAAACCACATTCTGCCACTCATGACAGCCCATCTGGAACACCAGCACATGTAGAGTGCATATAATCCTAAATTCCCACTAGGGACACTCAGCCTTGGGATATGAATCCACTAGTCAGTTCCTATATTAGTAAACACGATTCTTGCCAACCCCAGGGTCCTCGTTCTCCAGTTGCTTTGGCCAGGTACGGTCCTCACAACCCAAATGCCTGCTTTCCGTACATAAACCAAAAAATGCATACTTTCAGGAAATCCATAAACAAGGTCAAGCATTAACAGTCTACAAAAAACAGAAACAGAGATTTTCCGCTATGAATTTCAGAGACATTAGCCATAAAGCATGACTGTGATCAGGCACAGTACCACAATGAGAAGAGCCACAACCCTGACAGTGTGTAGATGGTTCAGGAGTCTGCCAGGTCCATCTCACTCAGAAACACATGGGGGAAGATCATTCTGGCTACACAAGATATTCCCACATTTCCACTACTACCCCCACCACCCAAACTTTTGAGGAGTCCAAGAGAGGAAGAAAAGCTCAAGTTAAGTACTCATTTTGCATCTTCCCTTCCCTTCCCCAGAGGGATTCTCTGGTCTTTCTCATTGTTTGTTTCAATATTATTATTTCCATTCAAATATGAATTGACAGGGTCTGAACTGTTGAATATTTTGCTGACTGTTCTACCAATTGAAATAGAAAATGAAAAGTGAGCAGAAAAAAACCTAAATACAAAATGTGATCATTAAGTCCGTTACAAAAATTATTAAAGTCCTCATGAGACTTGTAATAGAGAGAATGAACAAAAACAGATAAAATTAAATGAGAGAAAATAGAGGTAAACTAAAGGGAAATGATAAGAGAAAACAACATGTAATTTTAACTAACATACTTGAAAATATAAAGAAAATAATTTTAATCCACTTGTAGTTTCAATTTTTCAATTACTTGAATTTTCCTTAGCAATGGAAAGTATGACATCAATTTTCATACAAAATACCATTAATGGAAATCAAGTTAAAAACTAACAAGCAGCTTGGTTTGTCCATTTCAGAACATTATATTTCAGAGTCTCTGTGTTATTGAACACAGGATGGAACATTTTCCAATTCATTGTATGAAGCAAGCATAATATGATTGCTTCAGCTGAAGATAAAAGATTTTTAATAATTTCAGATGTCATTTATATCACGATCTCTAAAATAATAAGAGGACACTAAACTACTAAAATATATAGTAGAAGACTAGGCTGGCACAATTGAGTAGCCTAATTATTATAAAGTGAAGAATTAAAAAAATAGAACAACGATGTATATTATTATTATTGTTTGCATTTTGGGGGGCTCTAACAAATGCTGTAAGTAAAAAAAAATAACTGGAGGAAATATTGAAAAGATAAAAATTTTTTTTCTGATAATTTTATTTCATACTTTAAAAAAATTAACATATTCTGGTGATGGGATTAGGAGTATACAGGTGGATTCATGCCTATCAACCATTATAGCCATAAACACCTAGACATGTAAATAGTTGATATTATTCAGAAGAAATCAATACAAAAAAGTGTGCATACTACATAGGAATAACCTTTTAAAATGACATAATTTTGAAATAAAGGAAAAATAATATTTCCTGACATAAAGGAAAAAAATGATAACTTAAAATGTAATTTTGGTTCTTGCGTTCTCTTGGCTAAAAATGCAAAATAAGAAAAAATACTAGCAGTATCAATACACATTTATAAATTTAATACATTTCAATTTGTTGTATTTGGGAAAGTAATCTGGACATTTAAACATGCACCCAATTTTAATGGAACTCTATGAAAAACATGAACAGAAAGATGGAACTTCCTTTACAATTTCCAAGTCATGGAATAAAATAAAGAAACAAAATAGATTATCATTATTTTCATAACAATGCAAGACACATTTATTATTTCATTGCACTGTGAACTATACGGGCATCAAAATGTACCAAGAGGGAAACAGAATTAGAGAGACTCTTTATATCATATTGAAAGAAAATAATTGCAGATGGTTTAAGTTTTAAATTAGGGCAATATTGATATTAGTTCTTGGGGAAATAGTTACTACATAATATAGATTGGGAAATAAATTACATGGAGATTTCTGGGAAAAAATGATCTTTATAGGACAATGACTACATCTCTCTCTACAAACTCACTGCCCACACCTCTGTGTGTGATGCAATTGTATATAAATACAATTTTTGGAGGAACAGGAGAGAGTCAAGACAAAATGAGAATTATGAAACATGTGGCCCTCTTGTCTTTCAAAAACTGGTTTATGGATAATCATATCCACAGAAACATGTAAGATACATACACTGTTGTATATTTTCAAAGTGAGTAAGTACACAGATATTCTGGATTTATATGGCTAATGGCCTCTCTGAGCTTCTTGAGTTTTGAACCCACACCTGCACCTCACCTGTGCCTTACCTGCACCTCATCAGCACCTCACCTACATCTTCACCTGCCCCTCACCTGCACCTCACTTGCATGCTCACCTGCTCCTTATCTGCATTCTCACCTGTACTCATTTGCATCTCACCTGTACTTCACCTTTTTCTTCACCTTTATCTTCACCTGCATCATCAACTGCACCTCAACTGCATCCTCACTTGCATGCTCACCTGCTCCTCACCTGCACCTTACCTATAACTTGCCTGTACCTCATTTGCATCTCACCTGCATTCTCACCTGCACCTCACCTGCATTCTCACTTTCACCTCCCCTGCATCTCCCCTGCAGATCTTCCCTGGTCTCCAGGACCTGCTTCCGCCAGTCTGTCTCCTAGGCTTACCTTCCTAGGGCAGCAATTCTCTTCTCTACACAAACTTGCCCTCTGGCCCTGAACCTCATTCCCCTGGGTTATGAGTCAACATGGCCAGCAAAGAAGGACAAGGTGGATGCCCCATGGTGCCTCACTTGGCAAGGAAGACAAGCTCCACAGCAGCCTTTGAGGTCCCAGAGACTCCCATAGCCACAGCCACACCATGGTGGGCTGTGTTGGGGTGCAGGAGAAGGGGAGGGGAGGTATGTGTATGAAGCATCTTTCTTCAGACGTGTTTTTTTTAAGGTCTAGGGTGAGCATGAGAAGCAACCTTTGCAGAGTGGTCCACAGCGCTGAGGGGATGAGGAGTGCAGGTGAGCCTCTCCAGGGTGGGCCAGCCTCCAACTTCTCCACGGGGCACCCAGAGCAGCCATGATTCCACCGGGACTGCTGGGCACATCCTGGGTCAGTCAGGTGCTGTTTGACATTGCCTGGTGCAGGGAGACCAGGGGGAGGCCCCATGTCAAGGCGAATGTGAGGCAGTGTCAAAGTCTCTTCCTCACCCTCCCCTACTCCTGGGTGTTCTTCTGGATCAACACATTGACTAGGTCTTGACTGGGTGTCCCAGGACTCACTGACTAAGTGAGTGTCTGCTCTGTTTTGAACATCTCTTGAACTCCATTTCTTCAGCACCCACTGGTTTTCATAGGGTTTATTTTACTTTTTAAAGTGGGAACGTAAATATAATAAAGTCTTTCTCTTTGTGAGCAGCCATGATTTCGTTGTCAGTGTGACATATTCGCAGCAGCAGCTCCATTTGGGATTGCAAAGCCTGCATTGCTAATCTCTCCCCACAGCCCTGCCCGGAGACTAGTCCAGTGGTTTTCATTCTGGATCTAGGGTCTGAGGGCAGAAAGGTATTTGGATGTTTTGCACAATGGCTGAGTTCTAGTCACAGGTTGTAATTGGAGATGACTTATCTTTATTTTCTTGGGCTTTGTATTTGCCGCCTGTCTGTTTGCTTTTTGCTTACTGAGGTGATTCACTGTAACTACTGTTATTCTTTTGGTCTCTCTATTGTCCACATCTGGCACTGGCCTTACAAACCACCAGATGATTGGCCTTTGGCTGCCAATTCTGTGAGGGCTCCAGGTGCCCAGGCTTCAGGCATTAACGTGGTATGGAGTCCATTAGACTCAAGTCTTGACTGGCTCCACTGAGGTTGGCTCCATGTTCCAGGCAGACTTTAAATAAAACAAATTTATTGACTTAGTGTGAGATTTATTGCCTGAATCATTTTGAAATGCCCTTGAACACTTTTCTTTGTTGATGCATTTGTTCACTTTTACTCTTTACATGCCATTGATTTTGGAATATTTTATTGTCTGGGAATATTGTATTTGGTAATGTGGTATCCTCATAAAAATCGCTGGAGTAATGCTGGGCTCTGACACAGCACAAGTTGTTTTTGCCACTTTCATTCAATGTAGACCTATACAAATTTACGAAGTTATGGGATTTTTAGGGGGGGGAGAAAATATGGAATTTTTGCTTATAGCGTGGAACAAAGTGAAACACAAACATTGTAATCAAGAATGCCAATAGGAGCCCTCTAAATATTAGGCAAAATAATGGTGAAGAAATGTGAAGTTGCATGTTGGCACATCACAGTAATCCACTGCCTTAGTAGGAATGACTGAAGTTGAGCAAGGTGGTGACATTGGGCTTTGGTCAAGTGATTTTCCCTTTAAAAAATGATGCTTCATATATATACATGTATATATATATACATGTATATATATGCATATATATATATAGAGAGAGAGAGAGAGAGAGAAACAGGCATGTGAAAAGAGCTAGTGCGCTATGCAAGTCCATGGGAGTCATCTCTAAAATAGCAAAGATCCTGACCTACTTCCATTTTTTTTTTTCTGAGTTCCTGAGAACATGTCTTGAAGAGGAATTTGTTCTTGATGTGTCAGTGAGAGATTCATGGACTCAAGCTCATGAAGCATTTGAACCACTGTCAAAGTGCACCCTCCTCTGGCACCTTGGCGGGGCTACGGGTGATCCAAGTGAGTTGTTCTAACTACAGGTGACAGAGTGACAAATCCAGTTTCCAGCTGGAGGTGACATTTGCTGTATATGTAGCACACATCTTCACAGAAGTTTATCTTTCTCCAAATAGGTTGGGCTATAGGTGTTTTTATTTACCAAAATGGGATTATAATTACAAAGGTAAACTAAGGAAATTATTAAGAACATCAGATAGAAAATTATTCAATGATTCAAAACTTAATAATACAAAAAGAAATTTTCTTTTAGGTTATATTTCATGAACTTTCTCCTTCATGTTTCCTATGCTTTATATAACTCAAATTCTAAAGAAATGTAAATCAAGATGCTCAAAATATATCAGGGCATCGTTTTCCTGTTTTCATGACTAGGTTTCTTTCCCTTTGGTCCTACATTTTACTTTGCATCATTGTTCATGCTCACACTGGTATCTTTCTTGTTGTTATTTTTATTTTCTGTATGTACAACTCAACCTCCAAGAACAAATGGAAATTCAGACAGATTACTACATATTCATATGCAAGATAAATGAAAATAAGAGATGATTAATTTTTACTCAAGTTAAAAAGAGAGAGAGACAAAGAGAGAGAAGAAGAAGAAAAGAAATCACACTGCCCGGTGGGTAAAGAACCCCAGAGTTTGGTGAAACACAATCCTGAGGATAACTGGCCCATAAAATCTCCTCAATTTAAATTCCTTTGCTCTGATTTCTGGGAACAAAGACATAAATCCATGTCTCTTTAGGGATCCTTTGCCATGGGACTTGGCAAGTTTTAAGAAGCATCCGTTGAGCCACAGGTTTTTAAGCTAACATATTTCCATTTTTTCTAAGTCTTTCCCTAGTTCTGCATTTTCATTGTATCCTGACAGTAACCTGAGTGCAAGTGGCAGGATGGGGCTTCTCGTTTTAGCTCTGAACCTGATTAGCTAGCACCTGGGAGTAACTTCAAGTCATTTCTCTCCCTTTGCATCTATCTCACAGTAGGAATGGACCTATAGATGTGTAGTTTGGAGCTGTCAATGATAATATGCCAGTGATTTCAAAGGCTTTAATTTAAACTGAATTCAATGAATAGTCTCTTAAGATCCAGGCTAGGTATTAAGTGTTTGAATGAAATTTGTGAAGAAACAAGTTGCTTTGTTTATTTTTACAGGTGTATTCTAGTTTATTCACAGTTCAACATTGTGAGGATTCTTGAAAATGAACTGCTAAGAGGTGTTGGAAATGAGAGACATAATTTATGAGCATGGCTGCCAATAAAAGGCAAAATTTATAATATTCAGTTGCCTTGATAAAATAAACATGAAATATATAATGTAATGCAATTACTGAGCTTTAAAATTTACAGGGCTCATTAAGTTTTAGTTTTAATTTATTGGAATAATAAAAATAAACGTAAATCAATTCATTTTTGCCTTAGGAATCACTGGAATGAAACTTTCTGCCATTTAATTACATCTTTCAAAGGGTCATAATCTCTTAATCGTAACATGCTTCCCTTTCATCCTAGTAATTAGTATTCATGGTCCTCATGTTTCCACTCAACTTTTCATGTGAGCAAGCAGCCCCACTGATGCATCAGAGATGTCTCAAAAGCAAAGCCCTTGTTTTTTTGTTTTTTGTTTTTTTTTTTTTTTTTATATCACACTGAATAGCCTATCAGCTATCACTCTGATGTGGTTAATCTATATGATAATGGTTCTCCAGTTTCTGTAATATCTTGGCCCTTCCATTTATTTAGTAGATTGTACATGTGCCATTTACATTGTTTGAAAAGCAAACTTGCAAGTGAGTAAGGAGGACAGCGGATTCTTTGAAGGTAGGAAAATTACATTCTGTATAACTCGTGTTTCCATATTATTCATATATTCAAATGAGGTCAACAGCTCATTGAGAGAGATTTTGTATGTGATTGGAAGGGTTCTACAAGAATGGCAAACAGGCAGTGATGAGAGTGGAGCTGGGTGGGAAGTATTTGTATGAAATTTCACAGTTACCTCTCCAGGTGCCACCTTGGACATCCAGAGGGAAACGGTTTGGGTGTGTGTCTTGCTGATATACTACACCAAGCACGATTTGTTCTCCGGATACTGAAGCTTTGGGGATTGTCTATAGTCTCCCAGTCTTACCAGACACAGACACACTGATAAGAAAGAAGAAGAGAAACTTGTAGAAAGCCCGGCAAGCTTGAGATGGCAAGCTATAGAGAATGACAAAAACCCTGCAGTGTAATAAAAGCATTGGGACTAAGAAAGTGACTCAAAAAGAGGACTTGGTCATGAGGTCACTGGCCACCTCTCCTGGGAACTCCAGGAAGACAGGGATGGAAACTGTACAAATGTACCTAACAGCTGAATTTAATCCACATTCTATTTCCATCTGTCTTCTCATAGTTTCAGACTTTCTAATAGGTCTTTGTGTTTTTATCTGCAGTGAAGAAATAAGCATAATCACACGTGTGTGTATGTAATACCTTTTTGTATTATGTAAAAATTAAATGAGATGGTGCATAGTGAACCTTTAACTCTGTTCTTGTGGCAACAAATATCAATCAATATTATCAGGATAGCAATAACTTTGGGGATAAACTTATGATCTGAAAGATAATGGTAACAGGCACAGATACCAGCCTCCTAAATCTCTTTTTCTTCATGCTCACAATTGACCAAGTTAAGACAGAATTCATGTGGTCTCACTTGCCAAAATTAAATGCACTTAACAAGAAATGTTTGATTGCTTTGGTCTTAACTTGATTTTGAATAAATGTAGAGCTATTTCATTCCACTCAGAATTAGAAGTAACCATAACATTTGTAAATATAATGGGGATAATTTTTAGTGAATTCATTTACATTTTTTATAAATACATTTTAAAAATATTATGTCATTAACTACATTTTCCTTCTAAAAAGTTAAAACGTTTATGAAGACTGTTTCATTTGACCTGACTCCTTTTCCCTTTTCTCAAAGGATATCCATCATTAATCAGATAGATACATTCCTTCATAATTTCTGTTCTGCAGTAGGTTTTATATAGATGTTGGGGAGTGTTTCTTCTACATAAAAGGTATTAAATTGCTGAGTCACTTGCTATTTTTAATTTTGTTTAGTAATATATTTCAGGATATGTCTTTGTACCTATAGATCTTCCTTTGAAACATGCTCCAATATTTTTACCTGATACAATTTCTTGATGCATAGCACAAATGTGATTTTTTTCTAAAATGCTGATTATTAGTAAAAGGTATTCTTAGACAAAATTTTAAGAATGGTGTTAAACAATGATCATTGTGGTTTCATGGAATTTCTTGCCTAAATATTCTCCTACTTCCTACAGATTTCTCTGGGGAGCAAAGGGAGGGAGCACACTGGGGAGAGCTTGTACACTCAGGAGACAAGGTGGGTTTATGGTCTCTGGTCCAACACTGTGTGCCCCTCTGGTCTCTGGAAGCACCTTCTTTACCTGGGTGTGGCTAGTCTTGGAGACACTAAAAGGGAACAGATTATACCACCTCAAAGATTACTTTGACAAAAGGCTTATTCTGAATTGAAGATTACTGAGAAATAGCTGGTGCGGAAGGGCATTTTTTTACCTACCTGTCCCCCTAAAAGCAGGAGACAATCACCCACAAAAGTTACAGAGTAGAATATATCCTTATCATCAACTCAAGGAGTTTAAGGCTCACAGAACTGTGCAAAAAGTACTTGTTGCTCATTAGTTTGCTAATTCAAACACAAGTCCCTTTGTTTTGATGACCCTTCACAATTACACTGATTCCTTATCTAAAAGGTATAAACCCACCTGCCTCAATCACCTGACTCATATATTTTCTTAAATGAAGCAGTGTCACTGCTGACAACTGACCCAGCACACACAAAATATCTGATGACAGAGAAAACAATCACATTGGCTAAATAAAAATAGTAGCAAACCTTTAGATATCAGGCTAATGAGTGGCAAGGAATAGAATTGAGCCTTATATTTTTCTGGGATTCTTGTCTAAAGGATATCAAGCTTGACTTTCTCCTGTTCATCTGTTTTATGCCAAATTATTGTATGACAAACCAATTAATCCAGACGGGAAAAGGGGCAATGTTTGTTGACCCAGAAACATGCACAGATTCTCAGGAGAACTGACATTTTTACCTGTTTCTTTCTCACAACACAGCATTCCGCCTCTTTGTCCCTTCAGTCACTTCAGAGAATTGCTACCTGGTCCAACCGTCACATGGCCGGAGACCCCTAGTTTCTCGCTCCCTCCTGTAGGCTCCATGGCAGGTTCATTAACTCTCAACTTAATGTCTGCAAAGCAAACAAATTGAGGGGGACATCAGAGAGTGACTCCTAAGGCTTTTTCCCTGACAGGCACAGCCACACAAGCAAGCAGAGGTGTCCATGTGGGGCCATGATTCAAATGTGGTGACACTTGAGATAAGCATGGGCAGAGGGGACAGAGGTAAGGCAGTCTTGACAGTCACTTATCGTTCACATCCCTCTCATCTTAGGGCAGAATCCTGAGAAAAAATGTTGTGTTGAGCTTCTTACCACTTCACCTTCCTCTGCTCTCCTGTCCTTCTCCGGGAGTCTTGTCCTCCAGCAAAGCAGCCGCACGCCTGCTGTTGCCCTCAGTCACACCATTGACAGGACCTAGGCATGACCCCAGAGACACTGAGACAAGCTCATTCTCCACACCAGGGAGACTCCTGAGACACAGGGCCCTTCACTCACAAGGGAGGCAGAAAAAACATTCGGATACTTTGCTCCACCAAACTCTGTCCTGCAACCAATCTTGTTCTTGCATTCCTGAACATTCCTGCCTTTCTGCATGCAGCCAGCATGTGCAGCCAGCATTATATCTTCACTCCTTTCAAGTCAGGGAGCTTTGCCTGGACTTGGGGTCACAGGTGGGGAATGGACAAGAGAGACACAGTCTTTCAAAGCAGCAGCACTTCCCTCTACTGCCTGGTGCTATTTTCACTCTTTCTTATTAAAAGAGAGTCATAATAGATGAACTTTTATGGCTTCTGTAGATGTGATGCTTTCTTCAGGCAGACAATGGAGAAAAACCTTAACCAGAAGAAAGATTTCCCCCCAAGATGGCCGCTGTCCTCCATGCCCAGCACTGAGGCTTCTTCCTGCCCTACCAGCATCCTGATGAGCAGGCAAAGATGTCCACTTTCTGATGAACATGTTCCTGCATAGGTGTGTGTGCTGCTTTCCCTGTTTTTGCATGCGAGCTGTCGGCATTCATTCTACTAGATCGGCATTAAGGAAGACACCATGGAATGGGAACTTTCAGAAATACGGTTCCCTCTGAGTGCAGCTGTGACTGACCTGTCTCTGCTTTTCCTCTTTTCTCCTCTGCTACCTTGTTTGCTTGTCCTCAGGCCAGATCTCACTCTGCTCACTTAATGGTAACCGCAATTTCAATTTTCACATCCAGATAAACAGTGTCCAGAGGCATAAAAGAAGCCATTTCTCCCTCATGTACTTGTTAAGAGCAAAAAAAGCTTTAAAAAATCCAAGAAGTCACTTCTTGCCCCAGCAATTTTTCAAAATCTATTGACAAAAATAGCCTCATACCTAAGCTAGTGACAGGCATCAATTAGCCCACGCTATGTAGATTATTTGGGTGGTTTTCATCCAGGACCAAACAGCCCCTTCAGCTCCAGAAGTGGCAAGCATATGAAGAAGGGTGAAGTTGGGCTGGTGAAATATTTTGGTGTGGGAAGAATCCCTGGGATATTGCAGCGAGTCCTGTGCAGACAGGGGCAGCTTCTACTGGGGTTATCAGTACCAATAGTAGGGGAAAATTCTGCCCAAAGGGAGGATGCAATGCATTCAAATAGAAATACAAATAAGTATCTAAAGAGAATCTAGTACACCTGCAGACAGAAGCTGAGGGAAATCCTAAAAGAGAATTCTAATTTTAAAAATATCAGTGTTTCTAAAATTCAAATGTGTAAGATCACTAATGCATTTATGAAAATACCTAAGTTGACACATTACTAATTTTCCTACTTTACCAAGATCAGAGGTGGGTCTTAAAATGCATATCTCCCCTTCAAACCAATTATTAAACAACACATTTATCCCAGCAAGCTAGGCAAGGAGTGCACCAGCACAGTGAGGAAGGGCTGCTCGCTGGAGACAGATTATGCCTTACACCTGGCTGGCCAGTTCCTTTGCCCACCAACAGCACATCTGAAGCCTGACAGGGGTCTCACAGGCAGCTCATGCTTTGAAACAGGGCAGCAAATGACCAGGTAAGTAAATACATGCAAGGTGAAAGGTGACACTAGGAGAGAGGGTGTGGTAGGGCAGGCCCCAGGAGGACTGGGTACTATTGTCTTACCCAGGGAGCTCTGCTGGGGTCGCACTGAGATAGTGACATCATTCAGAAGGACAAAGTGGAGACCGAGTTAGGTAGAATGCCAGGGCATTGCTCATTCATATAAAGAGAAGAATAAAAATTAAGAAAAAAATCCTGTCATTTTCTCAATAAGACTCTTTTTTTTTTTTTTTGGATGCTGCATGGTATTTTGTTCACTCTGCAAATTTATTTTTTACTTTTCCTCAATTTGTTTTAACTGTCAATTCCTAGTTGTAGTAACATGAGCATTGTACTGTGCAACATTCCTACCATTCCACCAGGGATATTACCTCCAAAGGAAAAATAATGGTACCTCTGGATAGCTGTTTTTATTAAAGAAAGTTTTTTTTCTATTTTACAATCAAAACTTCTGGCACTTCTTAGGCACATCTTCAGGCTTACTACAAATGGTACCATTTTCCCTTGACAGGGTAGAACATTCAAATAAAGAGATCCGGATAAAAATGTGTCAGGTTTGTGAAACATTTTCTCAGGGAAAGACATAATGTATCTGTCATAATCGAGTCACTGGCAACAGAGATCCTACAATGTGCTGAGATAATTACCCAAGTTCTGGCGGAACAGTGTTAGTGAAGCTCTCAAATGACTCAGTTTCCTTTGAATTATCCAAATGACTGACAATGCCTATAGCACTTCTAAAATATATGGTATTTTTTTTATCAATGATCCATTTTTTAATTGTGATATCTATTATAGTATTTCAAGCTCAACATGCATTTCTGAGATGAGTAGTCTCCTCTCTGCCTGTATAAGAGGGGTGAGCATATATTGATCTTGGAGAAAGGCCTATTGAGTGTGTGGTGTGTCTACCTGCCTGATTACAGTCATGCCAATTAAGGTCTGCTCTAGATTTTATATTGAAGAGCCTGAGTCCATTTTTTGATGTTTATCTATAATTTTAAAGTTTCAACCCTCCCCATTTCTTTCTGCTGAGAAATCCACAAGAAAGCAAAAGGCGCTTCCATGGTATAGACAAGAGTTCAAATAAGGCAAGACCCTTCCTGCACCTGCTACCACTCACCCAAACCTGCATTCTAACCAATTTAGTGACAATATAATAACCGATAAGTTCAACCAACCTCCGATCCCTGCTCTCCTAAATAACCTCTTTCACCATCTTGGAAATCACCCTGCTTTCCCCAGGAAACTCCAGGTATATGGTATCCTACTCCTTGACAAGGCCAGCAAAGTTGGGTAGGAATCATCCCATGATTTGAGAGAGATCAAAACATGTATTTCTGTTTCTTGAAGGTTCCCTTTACTTATTTTGTTTATAAGTTAGTGTCTGAATATTTTTTTAGTAAAGGGAGCACACACAGGTATATTCTACATTGAGATTTCACTTCTAACTGATGCATCTTTTTCACTTTTTATTTCTTTGTATCCCTCTGGGGTTGCAACCAATTATCTATGGCTGCAGAGGATATTAGAACACATCATTGTATCCTTTCTCTCAGAAGGGAGGGGTAATGCTCTGGTTACACAGCCAGATCTGATCTTGCATGTGCATATCTCTTGTGCACTTTTCTATTTTTATTCCTTGATTTACTGAAATAATCTGCCTGTTTGATATTATATCTTAACTGGGCATTTTACAAACTGCTTCCTCAGACAAAGTCTGTTAACTTGACTTTGTTTATCCTTGTGCAACCATGATCTTAACTGAATACAAACAATTCCAAAACTTTCTTACCAGGTGTGCCTCAAGGTCTTATTTCAGAATCTCTTTTCCCTGCTTGGTTAGTGAGATTATTCTCAGCATTAAGAGTTCATTTTTTCATGGAGTGTAAAATGAGGATCTAGTTATTTTTCTTCCAAGTAGTCATCCAGTTTTTCCAAGATCATGTATGAAACAAATATCCTTTCTCCACTGATTTTCATGGTGTCTTTGTCGTGCACCGGTTACCATATTAACATAGACCTCTTATTTCTCTATTTGAATCTTCTGTTTCACTCCCTGTGGCATCTTGTGGGCTAACAGTAAGGGGATCCTCATCAAGGTTTTTCTCTTTTTTCATATATCAGTATATATTTAATAGTCTTTATTTTCAAAATAAAATTTGAGTGGGGTTGGATTTGGTATCAATTTAATCTGAAGAATAAATATCAGTCATGTTATCTATTAATATGTTAGCTCATTTTTATTTACTCAGGTCATATTTTATCGAGTGTGATCATATCTGTTTAAGTAGCTAATGGTTGTAAAATTTCCCCATTGATGCTGAACATTCCTTGTTTGGTTAGTTCCTCAGCTTTTCACTATGGATAGCACTTTTTTTCTGCTTATATTTTAATATTATTGTGTAATATATTACTAGGCTTCAAAATGCATATGAATGCCTTTTAGCAGGGCTGGTGATGACAAAGTTAGCAAGGTCATATCATTGTCAGTAAAGTTTCTGGAATACATACGCATTAATTGCCTTGGTGGATATAAAAATAAAGTGATTTATTCTGCTCTCTCAATTTCCTACCTGCATGCAGCCCACTTATTAGTAGGTGTGGGCATACTGTCCTCTAATCAAATTTTTCAAGCCATCTCTATTAAGAAGCCAGTAAAACCAAATATTGAAATGCAGATTGCATTGATTTGCTCCAAGTTATTGCAAGGTAAGAGGAAACAGTTATCTTAGGTAAATCAATATAATCTACATTAAAGCACATTGTCTCTGAGATGCCAGGAAATATTCAGTGATCTCCATTATAAAAGTGGCTGATGTGACCACCTTGTACTCTCAGCTCTGAAATTTATGTCCCTTGCACCTTAAAGGAAGCGAGATTTGTAAACTTTTTCACAGCCTAAATTTAGTTTCCACAGAGTTTTCTTCCAGTGATTCCAGGTTAGAACAGACAGGTAATCAGTGTCTGGACCATTTCATGCTAAACTAATATGAAATCCGGAGAGTCAGTATTATATCCTGGAAGTACTGACATGTTTACGTTACCACTATGCAAAAAATCACACATTTGGGTTATTTGGGTTAATATGTTAGAACTTGGCAGTCTCTACAATCTATAGTTTTACTGATATTCGCTCTATAAAGTATTTCCTAGTGGTACAGGTGATCTTTAAACTACCTTTTTTAGCAAACCAAAGAATATCTTAATCATTCTCTCTGTAATATATATTTCTTTGTTCAAGCAAGCTGTTAATGTTGTAAGCTACTGCTAAGAAAATGAAAAACAGCAAAGTTATTTTCCACTCATATAAAATAGATAATTTTGCATTACGAATAGAAGAGAACAAAATAGGGGAAGGGTTGAAAGCAGTTTAATCTCTGTGTTATGATATAGTCTAAGCATTTCTGTATTTTTCAACAGATAAACCTCTCCAGTTTCTCCATAATAAGGGGGCAGATACATTTACCCATTACATAAGGTGATGTTGAGCCTAAATGGGGGGATAGGGAACAGCCATATCCCCATGAGTCCCCATTTGGTTTGATTGACGAGTTGCATTTTGTCCACCAGTCCTGACAAGGGAATGAGAAGAAAATGGACAAGAGTCCTGACTCTTCTAGAGAATTTGAAATAGTGCAAAAAATGTGATAAATTCATGTGTTCAAACATTTTTAGACTCATAATTTAGAATAGTTGAAGAGGTATTAATTTGAAATTATATGAATTTATATCATAGCTCAAACATGCATGCAAAATTGCTTGGCAATAAAGATAAGCATTTTTGACAAAAAGTACTTTTCAACTTGTCATAGCTTCTCCATTTTATGTATTATAAAGACACTTATTCAGCGTCCACTTAAAAGTCAATCCCCTCTTTTCATTGACTCACACTGACTTCATCTTAAGAAAGAGCCCTTACAATACCTGGCAAGTTGGACCCTTTCCCTAGTACTCAGTATAAACAGTTCAGTTAGAGTGATCCAATAAACCTTTGTCCAAATTGATGTAAGATGAAGATGTCAGTCGACTCTGACTTATGAAATAACCTGTGACATTCGATGAAAGAAAAAGGTTTGTCAGAAAGTATTTGAGAAAGGTCTGCTTGTGCCTTATGCTATGCTGTGATCATCTGTGTAGAAAAACGGATTAGCCAAGCAGTAGAAGATATGAGCATCACAGAATTTTGAGCTTATAGTGCTACACTAAATCAACCAAGTGGAAACATCTGCCTTAAGATTCCTTACAAATTAAGATGGAAATGCATGCAATTAAAATAATAAACTCTTTAAGAGTATTGTTGTTGGGAATTATGTCACCCACACCCAAAAGCTTTCAGATGAATAACATGGATGAATGTCCTCCATATCGATCATTCTCTCAACGGCGGGTTCACCATCTTTCCACCTGGGGGAAATGCTGTTAGGAGTTAGTTTCTCTTTTTTTTCAAACAGCATTAAGACATCCCCATATCATTCCAGCCTGCCCCTGTCATCTCTAAGAATTTTTTTTTATTTACAGCGAGTTCACGCTTCAAAATAAACAGTAATGAAACTTGCCTCTGTGATCTTGTGAGATCCTGAGGCCATTTCCAGAGCATCTTTCTTTAGCAGGCACTTACCGCCTTTATCTACAAATGATCTACGCCCACCTGACAGAACAGAGAGCAAAACAAAATCACGACCTGCCTTAGATTCTGTAGCCTCCCAGTTTTTCCTGTTTTCAGCTTCTTATTTGACAAAATCCATGGAGAACTTTACATTTATTAGATACTCTTCTTTGTGCAAAGAGCTTGTTCCCTTCGCCCCATCTGCCTTGAAAGGGTATCTGCACCCTTCACGTGGACAACACCTTTGTTGTTTCCCGTTGTTCATCCAGTCAGCAGAGTCCCAAGCAGACCTGACTTCCTTTTGAAACACTTCGCCTTGTGACTGGGTTTGACCTACTTGAAGTCAGCTGCTGCCGCAGCAGGAGTGTCACTGACTCAAGCAAGCAAGCAGAAAGAGGCACATTTATTTACAAAAATGAGCATGGGGAAAGGGTTATAAAAGAGAAGAGAAACAGAACAAAGTCGTAGTCCCGGACCTCTGGAACCTTGGAGGACAAGGAAGCCAGAATGGCGTCGTTCCTTAGGGAGCTCATTATTCTAAGACCCCCCAAAAGTCTCTTGTGATTGGCTGATGGTACTTGCCAAGGCTCACCTCCTATTTTTCAACCTTTGGGGTTTTCTTGGCTCTCTCTGGAAATGCCCAGCTCAACCCTTCACCATTCTCAGGCCAAAAGTGTTGGATTAATTCTCTTTCAAATTTACCTCCTTCCTCCAGGCCTGACTGACTAATCCCCTTCAGAATTTGTTTTTCTTGTCTCTCCATCCCCCCTGTCTCCAGGCTCCCCCTTTCCTGTTTGTTAGGACTCAAACTCTTGGTTCATTCAGCCTGTACATCTATGGTGCTTCTCTTCAGGGAATTGAGGGTGTTTTGATAAGTGTGTTATCTCTTTAGCACTGTTGGGGGTATTCCATTTTCTTACCAAACACTCTCAGAATCATCCTTAGGCAATTCGTGCGATTCACATGTTTTTTTTTTTTTTTCCTAGATTTTCTTAATGTTTCTACTTTTTGTTTTTTATCTCCCAAGCCAGAGCTCTCAGCTGAGCTCATAGGAAATCCACCCCTGTTTTTGATGGCAATCCTCACTCATTTCGAAGTCACTGAAAATTTGGAGACACACAAAATACAAGTAAAAACGTTAGAAACAAAGTTTTTCTACATTTATTTTGGCTGGCTGGTTTGTTTTCTGCCTACTTAAGGAATATCATAGTGGTAAACTTTCATGTAGGGTATGTAGGGTAGGATCTCAGTGATGAAAAGCCCAATTTGTTTCTTTTCCCCATGAAAGTGAGTTGGGAATAGCTCCCACATCCCAGTTGGAGAAGGTAAATATTTCTAAGTGAAAACAAATATGGAGATAGGGAGGGGGGAATTATCTTGATATTCTTCCTTCACCATAAATGTAGATAGAATTCACCCCATGCTTAGAAATGTAGGGAAACCATCCATCTAAGGTACAGGCAGGAATTGAATCTTTAGATTATCATCTCTATAGAATCCTGTGTTTTATAGGGGTGTTTGGGGTTAATGGCTTTTGATAGAAGAAATGTTTTTGTCAGTGTTTCTCTTTATTATTTGTAAAAGTGAGCAAATAAACAGTGATGTAATGGAGACATAGAATGATTAACAAGATGGAGACTAAGATACAAACACAGGTAGATTCAGTGGTTAGAGAAATATATATAAATCTCAGCTTAGTGAGAAATATGGTGTATCCAGAAGAGGAATGGTTAAGCTAGATGTCTGGATGAATGGAATATTTATCCTCACCCATATTTCACACTTAGTCATTCTCAATTATTTTGATGTCTTCACAACCCCAAGTCTCTTTAGGTATTTCAATAAAGATACAAGTAAATTTTTGAAAAAGGTATAAGAATGCCTGCCCCTGGCAACGGATCTGCAAAATCACACTTTGAACAAAAATTGAAACTTGTGATTAAATTATAAAAATGTTTAATTCTCGATTCCTGGCAAAAAGCATGTCTCTCTTAAGTTGATAAAATTTCACATTTCTAAAACAAAGCTAGGCGCTCAAGAGAGAATATGTGGTATTATTTGAGAACTTTTCTTAGAATAAATATAGTGACTTATTATTAAATAGTTTATTCATTTATATTTTATGCTTTTGTTTCTTACAGAGTGTCACTAATATGGTTGCCACTGACTATATCATATGCTTGGTTCAAATTCTATGTTTTAAACAAAGCAGGCAAGCCATTTTCCAAAGTAACTTTACCACTTTACAATCCCATCAGCAGTAAATGAGTTTCATCTCCCCCAAATCTTCAGGAATGCCTTGGGGTTACCAATCTTTTCAGTTTATTCAATATAATGACTGTGTGAAGTTTTCAGATTTTGCAATTTTTAAATAATCACATTTATGAATGTTTTTATTCTTTCATGGATGCAAATAATCCTATGAAGTTAAAATATCTAATAATTTTATTAGTTTTCAGAGATAACAGAGATGATGAAAATACTATAATGAGTTGAATCAGAACCATGACCCAGAACCTGTCTACTTAAATAAGCATTTCAGACTAAAAATGTCAATATAAGGTTGTTGCAGTCATTGTTCCTTTTACATAAACATACTGAAATAGAAGGAAGCCATACCTGGACACACTCATGAAGCTAGTTGTACATATGAAATCTTTGCCAAGGGCTCGCTTTCACCAACAAACTCTATTCCACCTAATACATGATCGTAATGTCTAATTATTCTTGACTGATATTGGAGAATTTCACTGATTCAGTAGCAAGAAAATACAGTTCCATCTTTTAAGGGTGGTCTTTGACTCTCCATTAATATGTATGAGTCAAAGCTTTTGAACTTCGTGTCAGAATTGAATTTTAACTTCAGTATTTTATTTAATCTGTACATCTATGTTGTTTATATTTTAATCTGTGGAGATGCAATGTGTAATGCAGGTTCTACTTTTGTTTTTGTCAGAAGCCTTACTATTTGTGATCAAGGTCTTGCCATTTTCTGATTGAATAAGTCTTTCTGGGTTGGAAACTATACAAAGGTAAATAGACCAATTCAAGTAAACTATTTTAAGATAAGTTTTTTTTTTTAATTCCCCAAAGATATATTTAATGTTTAAACCAGTTCACTTGTCTCTGTCTTTCTTTGTGGGACAAATGTCACACATGTAAGTATAAATCCACACCATCAGCAAAATTATATATATTCAGTCATTACTCATGCAGTTCTTCTAGTACACCTGACAGTTCACACTCATTATGGGTTTTCCACTCATTTAAGTGAATTTACATATATTTTTCCATTATTTGTAGACATATATCTATACATCGAGGACAACGATAGATGGAAGGAAAGTAAAACACTAAGACATATGTCAAATTAATTCGAAATTATTTCTGTAGTGACATTTTATACTCAAAAATAATTCTTAAACATTTTTTGAGAAATACTGGGAAGAGGCTATAAATATTTGGAAAGTACTCAATGAAAAGTGAATTAACTGAAATAACTTTTGCTACAGATCAATTTGAATATTAATAATGAAGCAAATAGAAATTACCATATTCATCTATTATTTTTATCACAATTGTGTATTCTCCATCCAGTTATATCACTTTTTGATTGCTTTGGGACATATTGACAATATATAGAGATTTGTATGATCATGTTCTATGTACTTTTTTTTTTCTATTCCAATTCTTAATTCCAAAAATTCATTTAATGCATTGTTCTCAAATAGAGGGCATATCAGATATTAAATTGAAAGAACAGATACTACACTTGATCTTAACCAAAAGGCTAAGAAACAATTTCTATATACTTTTAATATTTTCTTGCATATTCTGCCATTAAATAAAGAGAAAAGAATAGGAAAAAAAATACACTTAAAGTCTTCCTGTCTCCTAAAATTTTGTGTCAAACTTCAATAGCTTTTGTCTGTCTGCTTATCATCTAATATCTCTCACTCTGTGTTTAATTTGTTCACTCCCTTCCAAGTCAATGTTTCTATAAGAATAGTACTCAAACCACCTGGTGAAAATTAATTTAAATATTCTGGAGCCTCACTCTGAAATGTGCTAGTGGATTGTCTAAGATTTATATTTGTCAATTTGTTCATATTTCTCACAGACACAAAAGTGTAAAATTTAATTTATTTGAAAACTATTCATTATTTTCTAATGATACATTCTTCTTTAGTAGATAAATCTTTCTATGGATAAATAGCTTTATAATAAATAAATATCTTTCTTTATTTTTGATGATATTGAAAAGATCAAATAGTTACAAAAAGAAAAAAGAAGTTGTTCTTTAAATCCTTTGGAGCTACAGAAAAGTAGTATTGCTATGTTTCTGTGCATTTCTATATGAAAAAGCAATGTATATGCATGAAAAAGTTAATAGCTACATCACAGACCTAATTCTCATTCTATTTCTAAGTGTTCAGTGAAATAAACAAAAATTGTACCTCAAAGTATTTGGAAAGATTTTAAAAGAAATAATTTTCAGATTTGCCCAGTTAACATATTTGTACTGTTTTTACAATACTTAGAAGGAAGCAGACTTATGATCTATAATGCAATTACCAGTCAACAATTAAGCCCATGAACGCACACATACTCATTGTACCTAATACTTGCCTCTCTGCAAAGTATTGTTACAATTAGAGGATTCTAAATTAGGATTAGGCATAGTTTCTGGAGGTAGACATATAATTGTTATTTTTTAATTATATAAGATTTGTTTACATTTCTTTTTCTCTTGCCCTTTGGGTGTTCCTTCCTCTTCCCTCCTTCCTGTATCCCTCCTCTGGTCATTCCATCATTTCTTTCACTGCCAGTTATTAGTCAATTTTTAGTCCATCAGATTCTTGCTTTTCTTTCTGGAGCAATGTTCTTTTGCCAAGTATAAATGTGTTTTCCTGGGACCTGTATTTAGTGGCCTGTATTTAGTTTTCTAGATGTATCTTTGTTACACTAGCCTGTTCATGCATTTTTTTTTTGTGGGTGGAGCTAAACATTTAAAATTAGACATGACATACCAAACTAATAAGGAGACCTGAAGCAAAATGCAACTTTGTATTCTTTTTTCTTTCCTTTCTTTCTTTTTTCTTTGTTTTATTTATTTATTTATTTATTTGTTTGTTTTTTTGTTTATTTATTTATTTATGGGGGGTTTCCTTAAGGATTAAGAACAGTACTGCAGATGGAACATGATTCCACTCATTGTAAAAGGAGAGATAAAGAAGAAAAGACTCAAGATACAAGTGGTGGCTGGACGTGGACAAATTCAAGGAGAATTCTTGAAATCCGGGCCCAGGCCAGGAATCAAGGCTCTTGAGAAGAGAAGGAATCAAGGCTCTTTGAAGAGAAAATATATTCCAGGAGTTTCTCTACTGACATGGTGAGTCAGCTGTGCTGACTCTCCAAGGCTAAAACAATAGTCTGAATAAGTTTACTAAGTTAAAGGCATATATGACAATGAAAACCATTGTATTTTCATATGACATGTCAGCAGATAAAATGTAAGTTTACTTAAAAGTAGTTCAATTAAAAAGCAGTAAATACAAATAATCAGCTCAACTAAAGCTGAACTATGTCAACTTCAGTTTTTCAATGTGTGTGACCATGCTTCTTTTTTATTACAAAGATGTCTGTAACAACAGCTAAAGGATGATAACACTTGGAGTTTCTGTTTTAGGGAAAATAATCATTAATTTGGGTATAATTAAGAGCACTACTTCAGGGTCACTGTAAGGATTCAGAAACTACAGAAATGATTTCCCAACTGTATCTGAAAAAATTAAAACCAACAAAAAAAAGATGGAATTTCCAAAAGAATTGTCACTACATTATATCAAAATATATTAAACATAAGAAAAATAAAGTATATTTATTATTCGAGACAATAAAATAAAAAGTGACTGCTATCTATGCTGTCCTGATTAATTTTTCTTGAATGTAGCTCTGAATCTGGGTGTGAGTGCTTTTAGAAACTTATTAATTGCATCTTTTGCACAATTTCTCAATTAATTTTAAATGTCACTGCCACATTAATTCATGCATAATGTAAAAAAGGAAAAGATAAACTGTGTTTGATATACCAATTATCTCATTTTGACTTGTTTTATAAATCTCTATACAGATAAATATTTCTGACTTAATATAAATATTTATATATTTTGTTAGTGGGAAATTGTAACATCTTAAAATAGTTTATTTTACTACAAACCTTTAGGCTTTTCATAACAATACATATCTACTTATAAATCAAGAACTATACTTTTTACAAAAACCATGTTTTCTCAATACAGTGTTTTAAGACTTTGGAGTAGTTTATTTTTTAAGGAACTGTAATTGTACCCCCCATTTTTTGACTTGCTTGGCTCATTTCTTTAGTGAAAAATTAAAGGAAGTGTTCATTTCATGAGGTGCCCATAATCAAAATTTCTCATTAGATTATAGATCTCTAGAGTAAACCGTTAGCTACTATGAATTTTACAAGTGAACATTGCCATATCACTTTCTCAGGGTAGGTTGTTGGAGCAAAACATTTTTGTTTTCTGCTTTAAAATCAAACAAGCACTTAAATTTTTACAAAAAAATTAGGTCTGAGCACCACTGAGATTTTCTTGGACTTCTAGAGTCAAATATATTGGTTAATTTCTACCCTCTTAGCCTGATCCAGCGAGACTCAGATTTGTTCTAGATGACAGGGTGGTAAAATGACTGGCTTTCAAAAAATTCACTTTTTATTTTGTTTTCATCATCACAAATTCCTGTCTTTCTTGTAAAGATCGGATGACTCTTCTCAATCTAATTAGAAATTTTGATTTTTTGGGAATCAGATAATAGCAAGAAAATCTTTTATCCAAGTGAGCGAAAGAAAAGTAAGTCTATAGTTGAGGAAGACCCAAACATTTCTACTCTGGGTAGACGCTTCCGTCCAAAATCTGAGCTTTCAAGCAGGCATGTTTGCACACTCTTCATCACTCAACCCGAGGACTAATGAGGAGGCCCTCACAAAAAGACTTCAGAGAAAGTTTACCTTCTCTCTCAATTTCAAAAATTGTTTTCAGGGTCTCTTAGTTTAGGGATTTCCAAACGCTGACCCTGAGAGGCAAGTGCCAAAATGTCAAGGACAAAGGAGTCTTCTGGGTCACTAATTTGCAGTTCAGGGCTGTGGGTAGCAGATGCTGGACCCTTGGCACAAGGACGCTGGGAAAACGGGCTTCTGAAGCTTCTGAAGCAGCGGGCGAACTAGGCAGCAGCCTCCTCATGCCCCACAGCCTTGGGCAATTTGGGAAGCTGAGCAGCAGGTTTATCCAAGCTCTTTCCTCCTACACACCCCTGTCAGTGGGACCTGAGCAAGTCACTGGAAGCTTGTCTCCCCCATTCTGGGGTCCTACAGACCCCACTCTCAGGTCCCCCGCAGAAGAAGCCGTGTCATGAGAAGGTAGCTGAGCTGCAGAGAATACCCTCCCCGCCGTTAGTGAGGGGTGCACACTGAGCTCTGGTGATGCGCGTGACATCATCCCTTAAAGGTCCCTTTTCAACATGTTTGGTCGCTTCTCTGGCTCCGCGGAGTGAAACGACACAGGAAAAAGTGTCAGGGCCGTGATGCATCTCAGGCAGTTTCCAGTGGGCGCCAACGGGGGCCAAGATGCATGACAGGCAGGCGCAGGAAAGAGTGGGGCCCATGGGACCATTCCGGTTGGCTGATCCTCTTCTGCATGTTTCTCTCAGAGTGGGGGTGCGTCGGGGATGCTCCCTCCACGTGTATATTGGCCTTTAGCCGTCGGGGGCGCTGGGAGCCTGTAGGTGCTGCGAGGCGGGAGTGTTGGGACACTGCCCTCCCAAGGGGACATGAATGCCTAGCTGAGACGGTGCTGGGAAACGGCCAGCTTGCCCTCAAGCATCAAAGCGCCGGTGCCAGGCCAAAGGTTACATTGCTTTATGCTTCGCTCATGTGAGCAGCACTTGGTGTGGGTGCGTCATTGACACAGATTGGGCATGAATGACGTTGATCAAACCAACTGATGGGTCCACCGAGAAGCAGAGGAGGCGGCATGGTCCAGGGGAAGCGGAAACTCTCTTTAGGGGCTCAGCACTTTAAACAGTCCTGCAACTGGTCCTGGTTTCCTCCTCCCTTGGCGACACACAGGTCATGCTGGACCAGGTCTTCTCTGTCCAGTCACTGTAGTTTCAGTAAAACTTAACTTTTTTAACCAGCACAGGAGAAAGGCACTTCAGACATGAGCAAAGGTCTGTTGTGCTGATTTCGCCCGGTCTTGTGGTATGTCACTTTTGCTTGCATGGTGCAGTTTCATATGCATGGGGACAGGTAAAAGCTTGGTTAAGAAATTCTAACTTCGTTTGACACTACAATAAAGCTATTGTTTTCTTACAACCGAAGCTTCAAGTATGCCCGTCTCTCAGCTGGGTGACGAGGCTCTTCATCTCAAGCTGGTCATTTTGTTCTCATCTTTGGGCTGAGCTTTGTTGCACTGTAAAAGCCCTACAATGGTCATTGTGTCCCATTGTATCTGATGTTCTATGCACATATTCTGTAACACAAAATAAATTTTGGAAAATGAAATGCATGTACGTATCCAATGTTCATTGTATTTTCTTTGCAATTTTGGCTATGTCAAATGTTCCTACTGACAAGTGCTCATAGAGAGTTACCATGAATCTTTATCACGTGTTGATCTTTAATCCTTATTAAGATGGCTTTGTCTATCATTGCATTATCTATGGAGCTTCATCTGTCAAGCACAAGGGAAGTATTGGTTTCAACTTCAGGGAATGTGCTACTGCATAACACAGAAATGAAAGGGATAATTTCACTGGAAAGAACAATCTGATTTTGTGTTGCCATCAAGTTCTATGCCAGATTCTTATCCGTGAATTTTATCCCAGCTGAATTATGCTGGGGGAACATAAACCTCATGTCATCTACATCACTCCAAAGTTCATAAAAAAACTTTCAAGGCAGAAATCATTCCATCAGTCGTTTTGTTGAGGGAATTGACTTTCATGGGAGACTAGCTAATTTAACCAATGTCATACAGTAAGTCTTGAAGACTGATTGCAAACTCAATTCTTTCTAACTCCAAAACCATTGCACCCTTTTGTCGCTGTGATCAATGTAGGCACTTCTCAAAAAATAAACATAACACCATTCAATCAAGTTAATTTATGTGTGTCTCAAAAGTACAAGCTGAACCCACCATCTCGAGGAAAAGTTTATTACCCTTCTCATCCATATTATACATCAAAAATGAAAAAGTAGCTAGGGAGACTTTGTTCCCCTTCTTTATGATTGCAAAGAACTATACCTTATAGGAACATAATCTTAAAATTTGTAACTAATAAAACAACCACATCAATAGAGAACTTCAGAAATGCTAGCCATGAGGGATACATACAGGGGAATTTTTCTGACTTTACATTTTCTTATCTTCATCAGTATAGAGAATAATAGTAGCATAACTCAGACAACATCTGAAAACATATTATTAAAAATGGGTCCACAGCAAAACCTTTGTAAGCTAAGAAAAATACCAATTGAATGGAGATGAGAATGTCACTCAGAAAAGTCATCATAGTAACTACCAATATTAATCAAAGAGTTACCACTGAATTAACAGTTGTTAGTTAACATACATTTTCTTTCTCAAATAAAACCACTGCCACAGACCATTGCAACATTCTCTCCTTCTCTGGGTGAGCGAAGAAATTAATGTCAGACAGATTATCAGGAGAAAAAGACCAAATTTGGTAACATACTTAATAAGAATTTATGTTGACTGTAACTCGAAGTCAGTTGTGCAAATGAAAGGGGAGGACTTTTATTGAGTGAGCTGGCACATCAGTGACTGAGAAGACATCTCACATGAAAATGGAGGTGGCATCACATAACAAAAATGTGCATTGAGATGTCTGCCCTCTGTTAAAATAGATTTCTCCAATAAGAAGGCTATTTCTGGTGAGACCCCTAAATCTAAGTCACCTGCATTACTGACAGAGCAGTGAGAGTTTCTCCTGAAGTTCACTGGGTCACTCGGTGGGTCTTATCTCACATAACAAAGTGACAAGTGTTGGAAAAAGCTTCTGACATCTTTGAAAGGATGGTTATTTCTGCACAATCAATGAAAATATTACTTATACTAGCGGGTAGAAAAAACATGATCCATTTTCTATTATCAAAAAGGCAAATGACTTTTCAAATGGTTCCTAAGTATTGGCTAATCTAGCAGAAATAAGAGGTATGGTTTTGTGTAAAAGTATTCCCATGTAGTATTCAGAACACACAAACACATAAAGTGGGATTTGGTATCTGATATTGTCCTAACTATCGCTTTCATTGCTTTTCTAGAAGGAATTCAATGTAGCCTCCATTTCTTTTCTCATTTCTGTTTGCTTTTTTTCTTTTCCTTTTTGTTTTTTGTTTTGGATTATAATCAAACAGAATCACTTTTTCTTAACTTAGCATACCCTCATCATTGCACTATTTACTGAAATTTACCATGATGCAATAATTTTCTATAATTCTTCATATAGGGTTTTACTAATAGTGTATAGTCTCTTTAGTCAGAGGTCACACTTTTCTTATTATACTAGAAAAATGATGTATTTCTATTTTGCAAGTTTAGCTTTTTATTTCTATTTTAAAAGTTATACATTCTTCTCCAGTATAACACATTTTTGCAAAATAAATTATTTAAATAAATTAAAACACAGCATGGGTAAACAAATAACAGTGCCATTACACTAAGGGAAAATGATTATTTTTGAAAAAGTAAGATCGTTTATACAATTCAGTTGTGCTGTGTTCTATATATTGAAGAATTACAGGCATTAAGTTTCTATTTGTAGAGACAAGAAACAACAGTAGTATAGCTAAAAAGCTAGTGTGGAAATGTAGCAAACATATGCCTTTGATCTAAATGGCAGAAATAAATTTGCCTGTGACATGCTACTATTAGCCATGTTTGAACTGACCTATATTACTTGGAATGCAGGTTCCATATTTTTCAGTTTGATGAGGCCATTCAATGTAAAGCATAAATGAAATTAAGTTATGTACATAATATCTATAATAGAATTTGCTCCATTAACTCTTGCAGATGTGGGTTAATATTTTA
Source organism: Uropsilus gracilis (assembly GCA_004024945.1). Lineage (NCBI taxonomy): Eukaryota > Metazoa > Chordata > Mammalia > Eulipotyphla > Talpidae > Uropsilus > Uropsilus gracilis. The sequence continues at coordinate 8,389 of PVHY01012925.1, read as the reverse complement.
TTTGCATATACCCACAAGTCAGACCTGCTCTTTGCTGGATTTATCACAAGTCTGCAGACATGGCTTGCTGCTGAAAATGGATGTGAACAATTAAATTTTCAGTCTGAATAACAGTGAAAAATTCCACTCCAGCTGCATTTGCTAAGTCCTTTGGTAGTTGTACTGATAAGGCAAAAGGAGTTTGGAGAAGGGGAAATCTGAAGTGGAGATGCCGATCTCGAGCTCCCTTGCTATGTTGTTAACATTGTGCTAATCCTGCCTGGCCAGAGACCAGCTTTACCAGGAAAACTAAACAAAATGGAGGACTTAAGGTTCTACATTTAAACTACATCATATTTTATTATGTCTTCACAATGAAAAATAATTTCATCAATGTGCATTTATAGCAGCTATTGTTTCATAAATTGTTAAGCACATATTTTAAAAATGTTCTCCATATGTATTTATCGATGTTGTTTACACACATACACACAAACACACATACACACATACACCAGTCACTTATATCTAATGGTATCAGATCATGTATAATCAGTCTTGCCTAATGAGTTGGTTGAAACAATTTTGAGTTTTACTTTGATGTGAAACAAAGTTGTTTTTTAATATTTCTCTGATGTTAAGACTGCTGTTTTTATCTTTTTTTTTTAATTTCCAGGTTCTAAGGGTGTATGTCCTGTTAACTAGTGTTATCAAAAATTCAAGCTAAACACTGAAAATCTTGGAGATCATTGCCTCCCAGTGTATCATCTGCTTTGCAATAGAATTTGTGCTTGGGTAGCTATGCACGTTGTTGCTTTAATGCAACTACTGGTTCGCTCATTCATGAATCTGGACATGGCGATGATTCACTTGGTAAAAAGCTGGCCCTTCCAGGGCTCAGACAGACAATTAAAAAATTAAAATATCAAGACTATTGTTTTTGGATTTGAAATTTCTTACTTGAAAAGGAAGAACAAGTAAAGTTGAGCAATCTTGTTATTGGGTTCAGTATTTTTTCTTTATTTGGGTTCTGTCTCACATTTTAGTAATAGGTGCAAGAGTACAGGTAAAGAAAACGCCAAAGGAAAGACTCAAATCCCATCACTGATGCCTCATGTCTTGAAGAAGAACTCAAACCATATACCTAATTCTGAACACACTTTGGTGAATAGAGGAATCGCAGGTTTACTGTTATTATTTACAGATTGATCTGAAATAAAGTTGCAAAATTATGGACAAAATACTTCTGAAGCTATAAGTGCTGCTTTCTTAATTTGAGTACTTTTTCAAGTTGGTATTCAGTTTTTCAAAACTTAATTTGAGTTAATTCTTTGAACTTGAACTTTTATTTGTTTAAAGAGCGGTAATGTTCTATCTTTTTAAATTATGTCATTGGGATCTTTACTGGAATTGCATTGAATCAGTAGATTGTCTTTGGTAGTTTGACCATTTTGATAATGTTGATTTTCCTGATCCGTGATCAGGGAATGTCTTTCCATTTTTTAACATCATCTTCTATTTCTTTTAAGAATGTTTTATAACTTTCTTTGTATAGGTCTTTTACATCTTTTGTTGGGTTTATTACCAAGTATTTGATGTTCTTTGGTGCAATGCTAAATGGGTGTTTTTTTTCTAATTTTTCTTTTTCTGATTGATTTTGCATATATGAATGTTGTTGATTTTTGTGTGTTGATTTAGTATCCAGCTACCTTAATAAATCAGTTTATTATTTCAATCAGCTTTTCTGTCAATTTTTCTGGGTTCTCTACATAGAGTATCATATCATCTGCATGTAATGATAGCTTTATTTCTTTTTTCCCTATTCGGATTCCTAAAAAAAAAGTGGTACAAATACACGATGGAATACTTTGCATTAATCAAGGAGAACAAACACATGTCATTTACAGCAACATGGATGGAATTAGAAAGACTCTTATTAGCAGAAATAAGTCAAAAAGAAAAAGAGAAATACAGGATCATCTCACTTATATGATGGATATATGGAAAAACAAACAAATGAATAAGAAAAACTCAAAACAACCAATGGGACTGAACAATGGAGTGAGAGAGAAGGAGGGGGAAGAAGGCAGGAGAGGTGAAGAGCACAAAATATCAGGACGGTTAACAGGTGTTAGTGAATTGGGAAAGCTCCGGGGTAGACAATAATGTAATAATGTAATATAAATATAAATACACATATATATACAAATTTAAAAAATAAATTAAAAAAAAGAACAACCACACAGAGATAGTTGACAATCTCTGTGGATATCTCTTCCCCTATTCCCCATTATACATTCCCAGAAATAATAATTAGTATACTGGATCTGATGTTTGCCATGCCTGTGGTATTTGAAACTTAAATCACACATCAGTAAATAATATATTATTTTGCATGGTTATAATTTTGTAATTATAGAAGTGTAATATGTATACCTATCTATGTAACTTGTTTTTGTCCCACAAAAATTTTAAAATTATTAAAAAAAAATCTCCTAAATAGGATATTGGACACCATCCCCATTTGTTACTTCTACTATTGTATCCAAATTTAAAGTTGTCTTAAAGTTTTAAAACTTCTAATATTTGTCATATTGATATTTTGTATCCTAATTTGCATACTGATATCTTGTTGTATCCTAATTTTCTTTTATTCATACGTTCTAAACCTGAAATAAATTGTATAGTTTAAAATAAAAAAAAAAATAAGGAGCAGTAATTCAAATGCAAAATGACTAATTAAAAAGGCAGTTAGTTTAATGTTACAAAACATGAACATTATGCATATCATTTCCCTTACAGGTTAAAATAAAGTAGTAAATACAGCACATGAACCATTGGTCTTCCTCTTTGTAAGTTTATGTGTGCTCTGACTAACTTCTATTTTCTGGAGATGAACACCTTCCTTTCTGAAGTTACCAGGTTTATTTTCCCTTATTTTGTTTTGAACAGTTGTCACCATCTTTCTACACACATGCCTTTTTAAAAGATGGAAAATAAAGTGTTTTTTTTTTCATGAAAGAGTTGCTGTTTTAGCATTCTTAACTTCAATTAAATCTGCCTGCTTAGTAAAGAATTATAACCATTCTCAGCTTTCAAAACAGTTGACAATAGCTCCAAATACATATCTCTGGGTAATCACAATTTCTAGGAATATTTCCATCCTCTTATCACATCACTCAGAAACTTGGGAAAAGCAAGACAAAGGGAAGATAACTAAATATTGAGACAACCAAAGTCAGAAAATTCAGAATAACACAACAAAAGAAAGTTTGTTAGAAAAGGTATATACCTTATATAACATTTAACAAAACAATTGGGTCTATTTCAATGTGAAACACAGAACTAATATTTCAAAAATATTGGACAAAGAGTCAAAGTTTTGTAGTTCTGTTCTACTTAATCCTTTCATAGCTCACAAGCTTGGTGCCATTTCAAATGTAATTTTTCTCTGGATAGAATTACTAGATAGAATTTCACAATAAATACATGGATTGATACAATATGTGTTCTTTTTAATGCATTTTGAAACCTTTTCTAATAAAATCATTATTTTTCTGTAAGAGTTTCTTATATGCCTTCTTTTTTAATCCACACATTACAAGTAGCGGGGCAGACCTGGGAGAGACAAGGCAAATAGTTCATGCATGTCCTTTAACTTAACAACAACTCTTTCATTCAACATAATCAAATTGACAGGACAAGCATGCCATGCTCTACAACTGGGAAGAGAATGATGTGGAAGTATGTTTTGTGTCTGAATTTCAGAATAACATTAGTAAGTGGTGGCTACAAGGTAAAGCAGGAAGGGAGAAAGGGAAAATTGGGACTGAAGGAGAACAACTTTACGAAGGGCAGATCTGGATTCAGTCTGAGTGGGATGTAATAGACAACTGTGGGTTCTCAACCATAAACACTAAAAAAGTGTATAATGTGATAAGACATGATTAGTTCAATTGTATTAAAACTATAAAGAGTAGTGATGTATTGTTAAGAGTAGGAAATGTATGTCTATGTCCTAGGGAGCAGAGGTACCCAGTCCTGGCACATCCTATTTATTTATACAGTCTTGAGCACAGAGAAAAGGAGGACAGAATCGGTGCATTCGTTAGAGTTGGCTTCTTTGAGGGCTTGTGTAAGTAACAAGAATATATATACCTGTGATTAGAGTCTGCTGAGCTTGGTGTTCTAGCTTGAAGGTCACCATGAGAAAATTTCTTTCTATGTTTGATGACCAAGGGGCTTTTGCCACATCAGGTCATCCAGTGGGAGTGACAGGGATCAGAACACTTGCCCTGTGAGTGCCTGCCCCTGGTTCCCAAAATGGCATATGTTTCTGAGAAATATTTTCAGGCCAAACATTCAAGTTCCATCTCTATATCTACATTTGTGTATAGAAGCACGTGATGAGTTTAGGAGGGGCCTGTCATTTGGATCTCTGAAATTATTTAGATTTAGCTTCCATGAAACCATAGTCACATTTTATCAGAAAAATAGCAATCAAGTCTTTAGAAGGCAAAGACTATACTACTTAGCTAAGGTAATTTCAGGACTAAATACTCAAGAGAAATCAACTTTGATATTCAGACAGAATAAATTGTAACAAGTGTTTTGCTGCATCTTCCAGCATTCTAGCTATACGGTTGGAATGATAACATATTTACCGGAGACCCTTAAAATGCAAATAAAACGTCTTTGGACTCAGAAGACCATACTTTGAATGACAGAATATTCACAGAACAGTTCTTAATCGATATGGTGCTGCATTTTCATTCTACACATTTGTGGTGATTATTTAACACTAGCTTCTAAGGTTTTAGTTATGTAAGGAGAAAAAAAAAGGAAGAATACTTCAATTTCATTTAATATTGAAACAGTGATTAGTACTGACATGCTATGTGAACATGGACTATTATCTTCTTGATTTTTAATTACCTTTTTAAAAAATATATATGTCCTGGGATTTCACTTTCTTTCATTATACCTGCTGGAACCTGAACTTGTAATTTCAGACTATTAATTACTACAATATCCCCAGGTCATTTTCTATGCTCTGTTTCTGCAAGATTAATATCATTCTAAACATTTACTTTAGTTTTTTTTTTTTTTCCTATCTCCCTCGACGACTCACTTAACTTCACTCACAGTGAATCCCATACCCTTTTGTTGATGCCATAACAAATCTCAATTTCTCTTCTTAATAATATCCTGCTTACTGCTAACTACGTTTTCTGTTTTATCACTAAATTTTATTGTCAGGAAGATGCTGCTGTAGAAATTCAATTGTCTGTAAATCCGAGCACCGGCAAAGCTGCTAAAATCTTTGTGAGTCTTACTTAACTGTCTGGGGCATAAATCAGGTAGATCTTATTTGATTTCAGTGGGGTGTTTTGCTAGACCTTAGCGCCCTCACACATACTGATATTAAGTAACCACACATCTGAGTGCATATTATTGCTTCCAGCAGGGATAATGCACCAGAACTAGTCCCCATTTCCATGTAGCAGTTACAGAGAGGGATGTCCAAGCCCTGTAAGTTGGGTGGGGGATGGAAAGGGGACCTGTTGCCCACAGATTTGCTGTGCTACCCCACCTTCTCTATGACTTTAGAATCACCCTTCCATGCTCAGCTGGTCAGATACTGCTGTCCAGTGTCCCAGGCTGTGACTTTGTGTGTGCAAAGTAGTATCTTTATGATGGTACAATGCTTACAGTCTTAGGATATTGTGGAATTCATCGTTGTTGACATGCGCCTGCAAGCATTCACCTCATTGTGCTTCTCCAGTCCAGTGTCAAGCATGTGTAATAAATAAACCTACTGGTACTTTCATTTAAACTTTAAAAAGTCTGAGATTTACAGTGAAATTATTTTTCCATAGCAAAAAATTGTTACAGGTAAGAACATGCACACAGAGTTCAGATTTGGGTTTTGACTTACATATGTCAATCTTGCTGTCTATCTATCTATCTATCTATCTATCTATCTATCTATCTATCTATCTATCTATCTGTCTGTCTGTCTGTCTGTCTGTCTGTCTGTCTGTCTGTCTGTCTGTCTGTCTGTCTGTCTGTCTGTCCGTCTGTCATCTGTCTGCCTGCCTATTTATTTATTTATTTATTTGAGACTAGGTCTCGCTATTTTTGCCCATGGAACTGCAGGCTCACGTTGCCCGGTGTACCACAGACTCAAGCAATCCCCAGCCTCAACTTTCCAGGTAGCTGGGATTACAGGCGCGTGACACCATGCCCAGCTATTTTTCTGGGACTACGTCTCACTGCGTGCCCCCAGCAGGACTCCAACTGTGATCCCTGGCTCAGGGCATGGCTTCCTAGGCTGCCACCTATGGGCATGTGCCACCATGCCTGGCCTCAATCTTGATATAAAAAAAAATAGAATACACACATATATGTATACGGTGTATATATATATTTAATTTTAGATTTAATTTTTAATATATTTAATTTTAGATAACGTAGGGGGATATACATAGATGCACAATGTACATACATGTATATTTACATGCCTTTATATGTCTGTATGCACACACATAAATACATATAAATGTATATGTGCAAACACACATACATATATATTCAATAATATTTTATATAATTATACTGATAAATGCAAATAATAGGTACGCATGAAAGACTTTTACACAAAAATGTCATCAGTCAAAGGCAGAGATGGAAATACAATTTGATCAGTTTAAATAGATTTCAATAAAAAGATAATGTATTTAACTTTACAACTCAGATAGCCATGTAGTAGAACAGAATGTCAGCTTTTCCTTCTTGTTGTTGCTGATTGCTTTAGAATATTTTTTGATACAAAATTTCTAGGATCATGAGGTTGTTGTCCTTGATTTATAAGAAGCATTCTCTTAAGGAAGTTCATTTTATGCACACTAATCACAATTAGTCCCCGGAGGCATGATCGGGTGTATAATTCTGTTTTAAATCACAGTCATACTGAAGACATCAAATAATAGATGTGAATTAGTTTTGTTTTGTTTCTTTTTTTTTTTTTTCTTTAGAATAGGTCTCACTATTTTTGCCAATGAAACTGCAGCCTCACATTGCCTGGGGTACCACAGACTCAAGCAATCCCCAGCCTCAGCTTCCCAGGTAGCTGGGATTACAGGTGCGCACCATCATGCCTAGCTATTTTGTGTGTGTGGGGGGGTAGGTTTCGGTAGGTTGCCCCTGGCAGGATTTGAACCGCAATCCTCGGTCCCCACAGTTGCTTTCTAGGCTGCTGCTTAGAGGCATGTACCACCAGACCCGGCCTGATTTAGTTTTTTTATCCCTGTTTGTTTTTTAAGGAATTGCTTATAATGGCAATTTGTTTCTATTTACTTGTGAATGTTCATGCTGACTTTGAAAAGGCAAGGTTCATGTGGAGAGGATGACAGGAAGGAAGCTGGTGACAGTCGACACATCCTACCAGGTTAGACTACAGTGCTACAAGTTCATGGTGAAAAACATAATCAAGGAAATCAATTTAAAAATCATATTTTAAGTGAAGTTCCAGACACAACTGAAGTCAATAGAAAAGCGAAATTCTATACAGTTGTGTGAACTAAATATTCAAAGACAGATTTTCAAGAATTTATATAGATGTAGATAGTTATTCATAATGCAAGATGAACATTTAAGAAAATCACGGTGAGACATTATGACCACAAAAACTGAAAATACCCAGCCTATAAAATGCTACTTGCAAAATAGTGAAATTTCAATTATGTTAAGACAAAAAATGGAAATGGGAAGCATGGATAAGGACAAAGAGATTTTCAAAATTTAGTAGAAACATGAAAAAGAATTAAGTCATCATTTAAGCACATGAATATCAATTTTTGAACTGAAAATTCAGCAGTTGAGTAAATTCTCTATCTTGGTGACATTGCAGGAAATACAGCCACAAGAGCTTGTTTGTACACAACAAAGAATTTTTGAGAGGAAAATAAGGAATAGTGTTTTTAATACTTCTATTTAATAATGACTGAAGAACCTAGGAAATACATTAAAAAGAAAACAGTGACTTAGGAGATAAGAAGAATTAATGAAAAAATAGTTGACATCACTGATGACTTGGTAATACTGAAGGAATCCAGCCCAACATGATCAAAAGAAAAAAAATACAGACACACATATGTATGCACACACAAACACACACATATACATACATACATACATACATACATACATACACATGAATATTTACATCAAATAGCAGGGAAAAGCAATTGCATTTCTATATAACTTGAACACAGTTGTGGACAGATTTACTGCCAGCATCACATACACAGGATATAAATGGGTCACAGTAAAAACTGTTTGAATTAGCAACACTAAATGTCAAATATTCAGAAATCAGTGGAACATACATGTACATGTGTTTGTTTGC